>CP125973.1:18985604-19228706 GCA_030063025.1 Avena longiglumis
TCTTTTCTCGTTCCCGTGATATGTGATCCCTTGTGAGCCAGTCACATGCTTACAAGCTAATTGGATGACATTTCACCGAGAGGTCCCAGAGTATATCTATCCGTCATATGGATGGACAAATCCCACTCTTGATCCATGTGTTTCAACCAATACTTTCTGAACACTCAATGCCACCTTTTTAGCCACCCAGTTACGGTGTGGTGTTTGATGTCATCAAAGTATCCATCCGGTAAAGGTGATATGCATGATCTCATGGTCGAAGGAATTAGATTACTATGTATCAGAAAACATATATCAATTGAACTATTAAAATGACTTGATCTTTATGCTATGCTTATCTATAGGAGTATGTCCACCATATCATTCTCCTAACGATATGATCTTGTTGTTGATAACATCTCAATGTTCATGATAGGGAAACCATAATCATTTATCAACCAACAAGCTAGTGATGTATAGAGGCTATACCAGGGACTTCAATTTAAGTTTACAAATCACACAAGTATTAATGTTTCATTGTTAATACTATTATAGCATGAATGTAAACATTTATCATAAACACAAAGATATAATAATAACTACATTTATTATTGCCTCTAGGGCATATCTCCAACATGTGCATCGCGATCTTTCCCCTGCTGGTGGCGGGTTGGACGCGAGATAGGTGGTGGCCGCCATGATCGTAGCCTGCGGAGTTTTCGACATGATGTTGCCTTGCGAGTCCATCATCATGAAGGACATGTCGAGTGCCTTAGTGACCTCGCGTCGCGCGGGGGGTCTATGCGCTCCAGGCGGGAGCGGTACTTGTTGGCGTTGTTACCGTGTGAAGTGGATCCACCAGCGGCGGAGAGCGCAGCTCGTCGCGCGCTTGACTCTGCGGCTGCTTGTATGCGCTTTTCGAGCTCGTCTTGCAGCTTGACCTATCAATTGTGCTCCTCGACCAGGAGCAAGTGGTAGGCCATCATCAAGTCACGGGAGGCATCCACAGGTAGGATTTTATTGTCTCGCACGGCCTTGCGTGCGATCTCCCATCCTTCCTTGTTGAGGTTGATCTGGTTGTGGGCGCGATTGTCTCTGTTTCCCTCGTTCTCAACCTCGGGGTTGTGAGGGGGATTGGGTGGGGGGATGGCGCCCGAACCCAGTGGTGGATCGGCTCCATTGTTGACGTTGCCACTATGGATGACGACGCACAAGTGACGCTCGTGGATCGGGTCGCTGCTGCCGCAGCTCTCGGATCCAGAACCGTAAGTTCCTTCATCCGAAGGGGGACCACATAGATCGGAGTTGCAACAGCTGCTGTCACCCGAATCGTCCATCATTGTCGACGTACGTAGGGCGCCGATAGGCGGGATCCATGAAGCGGGCCTGATTGATGAGACTGGCACCCGCTCTAGGAGGCGGAGGGTACCGGTTTGCCCCACCTGGAAGCAGAAGCTTCCAAACAACATCTCGAGCCCGTCGCCTACGGACTCGAAACCTTTCAGGGTGGCCGGCGAGTGGGCGGTGAATTCGAAGGCACCGAAGAGGAGGTGACTCTCCGTCGCTGAAGAGTCGTAGATCGCTCTGGATGGGACCGTCATGACCGCACGATCAGCGTCCCCGCTCCCGACAGACGGCGCCAATTGACGAGGGTTCGAGTCGTCAATGCCCATTGTTATGGACTTGGGTTTTAGAGAAGATGGGGATGTTGTAAGTCGCGGAACGGTTAACAGAAAAGCAACACAGGGACACGAGGTTTACCCAGGTTCAGGCCCCCGGAGGAAAAACCCTACTCCTGCTTGTCTGCTCTTGATTACGGCGGAACCAAAGGTTACAGGGGTGCGCAGATGCAATCTGGCATGAGGTGTGTGTGTGTATGAGGTGAGTTCTAGGTTTCTCGACATACCCTCCTGACCGTTATATAGATAGGCCAGGTCACGGGATAGATCAAGTCGGTTACAAACTATGGTTGATACCCTTTGAAATTCTATCTAATCTAAACTTGTCCTCCAAAAAGTCAAATCCGCCATGGGCTTGGGCCACCCGAAATCTTTATGGGCTACGTGTCCTTGTGTGGGTTTTCCTTGGGCTGGACCGGGTATACCAATGTTATGCACCCGTAGGATATATCCATGTCAGGTACCCTGCCGCCCGCTCCACGCCACCCTCATGGTTAAAATGCATTAAACAACAACTAGCATCACATGAAAAACAAAGCATTTGCAATTGAATGTGTAGTTGAATGTTTGAGTGGATGTAATTTTTCATGTGGAACATAGTACAACGCTGCCATTAGGAAAAAAGCGTAAGCATTCAAATCCTAGTAATCAAATGATTTAGATAGAAAAAAATGATGTACTCCGTAGATAGGAAATATTCCTAAGTATCAACACCCTCCAAAACTAATAGTCGCTCTAATCCAAATTGCTTCTCGCAGATTCGTCGAACCTAAACATATTTTAGACAACGCTTGCCTAAAACCGTGATAAGTGATTTGGATTAGAGGAAGTATAAAATTCATTTGGATCAATGGAGCCCTAGCAGCACAAGATTAAAAAAAAGAAAACCTAAAGAAATTAAAATGCCAGCAGGGTGGTCAGATGGGATCGGAGGTGTCACCACAATCAAAAAATCAGTTGGATCAGATCATCATCATGGTCGTCATCATTTTTCTTTAGAATAAGATTGTGTGGTTGTCCCCCCCCCACCAAAGCGCCCATTGCCTAGCTACCATTCATCTCTTCTCAGTCTACTTCAGTCCGACCTCAAAACTGTCTTAATATGTGGTACTAATAAAGTCAACTTATGTGAATAACATTTTTGTTAAAAAGTGCCATGACAGTAATTAACAAGAGGTACGGTAGCTAGCTTGCTAAATCTCTGGGAGACATCGCTGCTCCAATGGTAATTAATTGCTGAATTAGCTTAATCACTTGCTGTTCTGCTAGTTCTGTAACATCCCCCCCACTTCTGTTCAAAATGTCACACCAGCTGAACACTTGATGCACACATGACTACACGTAGTACATAGGAGCACTGCTGAATTAGACCATACATATGAATATGACATGTTGATTGGCCTGACACATGAATATGACATAGTATATACGATGGTGTGTACTGTATTATGCCGTAGAAAAGTAATTAATAAGTCTCTGTAAACATATATATAATACTTCAGGACGAGGTGTCAGTTGAGGAAGTTTAGGTGACCGGGGACACTACTGGTGCATGTGCGGGCCCACATGGCAGTGTCTCTAGCAAATTACATGGTACATAGGGATAGTCTAATCCACAAACAAATCCTTATCTTTCCTGGCCCTCCAACAGGGATAGCCTCCCCTGGCCAAGCTACACCATCGGTGTCTCCTCTCACCACCCATCATAATCCATGGAAAAACACATCCCAGTCTCTATCACCTTATCCCACTACCAATTTTCAACAGTGATGATGTGAATTTGATTTAGACTTGAATGTTAGACATATGTAGCTTTTTTTGCTAGCCTATTCCATATATATGAACTACCTTGGATTGACAGTGACATGCTATAATTTCAAGTTTGAAAACGGAAGTTGTGGTCAGAATAAACCAACGTAGTAGTCCATTCAAGAGACAATTTATCATGAACACATCTCTCTTGTGCTTGTTAACCCCAATTCCCTATTTTTTTGTCAGAAATTTTAGTAGACTTGAAAGAAAATATTTGACAAAGAATTAGCTTGTGCTGGACTATTTCCCACTTCGCAATAATCCTTGGTGGTTGGCGTAGTTATTGGAGACATAAATTTAATAGCAATTATGTGATGCTGGATAAGATGACCCACAAAAGGAAAACCTGACCACAATAACCCACATTCTATACCATTTGTTTATTTTGGGAGAAATCGTTGCTATGGAGATTCCTCGCTTCGAAAGCGATGTGCTACCCTTCAGAGAGACATTGTGTACACATCCAGAAAGGTACAACAAAGTTGTTGCGCATGGCCAATTTAAAAAAGAGCATGGGAGGAAGAAAATACAAAATACAAAGGGTGCCACAGATCTGGATTTTGTGATTGGCCATTGGCCACTTTTTTTTTATGTTGAAACCAAAGCCTGCAACTAATATTTGTTTATTTCAATCAGCATTGTTACCACTAAGTTACTATTTTGACACCTAATGCTGTAAATAATAGTGGGGCGGGCTGGATATTCTTATGCACAGCTTGTGTTAGCCTAATACAAAAATAACACTATTTTATCTGCTTGTGCAATATGATTGTTTAGTTCTCTGACAAATCTTGGATTTCTAACAACCTTACAAGCCAATGACAAGTATGATAATATTTAATCAACAAAGTGTTTTTGTCCCATGTAATGTGCAAGCTAGACAACTTTTCCTCCCATGACCAAGCGGAAAATGCTACCCACCTTTTCGTTATCAAATAAAACAAAAACAAATAAAGTTGTTCTTAAATATTGTGCCATGCATACTAAACACACAAAAGAAAGATAAGATATATAAATTAGAAAAATCATGGCCAGTTTGATCTGCTCCATATTTGGCCAATATAACGGCCATGGTTTTGCATGTAGCTAATATTTTCACTGAATATAAAAAGATTATTTCAATTAAGCTGCCATTCATCAATAAGCAAGTGCACCTACCATACCCACCAGCAAGCAGTCACCCCCTAGCTAGGAGATTAGACACAATACTACTAATCAGCCTTGGCCAAATTAACACTGCATGGCGACTGTCTTTTCTATTTAATTAATATATAAAACTCATAACCCCACATGGCATGAGCACATATACATGCAGATGGGACACATCAGCAGATCTGATTGAGCTTAGACCAAGCAAAAACAAACCACTGTAAAGAAAGATAATAAAATAGCAAATGTAGATCTAGATCATACCAACACCCTCCCTACAGCATGGTATTAGGAAATGTTAGCTGGATCTACTTCTACCCATCGCTGTAACTAGCCAGTTAAAAACTGAGCACTTAAAAGTAACACCAATAAATGGTAGAGCAAAAGCTTGGTAATTTTTTTCCAATAACTTCTATCTTTTTCTTGCATCTACTTTGAACACATTCTTTTCCATGTAATTACCTTAACACTTGATGCAACCAAAAAAGAACATCAGCCATTAATGGATGCCACTTAAATGTAACTCTACTGCCACTTAATTAAAGAGGATGGATAAAAAACTTGGCAATTTTATTACTAATTACTTTTTTTGGAAAAATTAATTACTTTTATCTAGTACTGTGAACACTGATGCAACCAAAGTCAGTGGTTAAATAGGGCCGGTTCGAGTGGACCGGACAGGTCATATGAGCCGGCCGGTTCAAGAGAGGGAAAAAACCGGAGGTGGGGAGGATGGGAGAAAAAAAATGGAGTGGGTGTGGTGTGGTGGTATAAAGAAGACGGACACGAGAGAGAGAGGATAGCTGAGGGTTTAAGCGACGACAGAGAAGAGAGAGAATCGAAGGAGTTGGTTCCGAGGAGGTTTTGCTTCGTCATTCTTCTTCTTCCGCCGATCGATCCAGGAGGGAACCGCAAGGGTACGTATGTCAGCCCACCGGCGGAGATCGAAGCCCGTAGAACAGGGTGGAAAGTTTCGATTTTTTTCTGCTTGCCGAATTCTTCTCCTCCCTCGTGTGGGGGTTCTTCCTGGATCCTCCCCCCTCCTGTCCGATTTGATCTGGCGGAAGCGTCCCTGGATTCCGTGCGGAAACGGATCGAGCGCAGTTCTCTGGGCGCGGTTTCTGATGGATTCCGCCTTGGCTTTTGGCTTCTGGATTTGGGGGGGAACCGGTCGAATTATGCTCCGTGATCTGGTTTTGGTGCCCGATTCTGGGTCAGAGCTTCTTGATTCCAGCGGATTTGTTGAAATCCTGTACAGGCTGTGCTGAAATGAACACAATCACTTGCCATTTCAGACATTTTTCTGAGTTGAATTTCGTGGTATTCTTGGATGTCCCTTCGATTTGATTGGAGGCGACGGCTCGTGCCAGGATTGTTCCGTCGTTTCGGACTTGTTGCTCTCCTCAATCGGGACTGCGTTAACCGTGGCTTCCTTCTATGCTGTGGTTTGGGATTTGGGGTTTTCATGATTCAGAATTTGGCTTGGTATGATCCATGTAGTGGCGTCTTTCTTGGATCTGTAAACTTGCCCTGTTGATTCCTCTGCCTTCACTGACCACCGGAGAATTTTCCTGTCTTTTATTTGTTTATTACAGAAACCGATGAAAAGGATTCCTGCGCAGGTGCTCAATCTTGGGTGACTCGTTACAGATGCTCCTTGGAGGTGATCTCACTCCCCTATAAAATCTTCACCGTTTCTTGCTGCTATGGCAAGTTCTACCGCATCAAACCATCCGACTTCAGGTTGCCTGGCATACATACATACATACACAGATATGCACATGTAATTTTAGTAAATATACAAACCATAGTATAAAGCAGTATTGCTTTGCTTGCTGGATTCGTTCCATTTTAGAATAGAATTATACAAGTGTCTTTTCCGGCCGATCTGGTTGGGGCTGAGAAGTTCCAGCCTTGCTGTTTGAGCAATTGGTGACCGGGAATCTTCGCTGAATTTGATCTAATTTGTTGCAGATAAGGATTATTCTCTATGTGTGATTCCTGCTCGTTTACTGCCTGCAAAAGCTGTTCTGTTAAGTGAGATCAAGATATGGTGGTGCGGAAGAGGTTGGATTATGGATCTCGGGGTCACCAGGTTCCCGCTATGCCGCGTGTCCCAAGCTCGGCTCGGGTACATATCTGACCACGTGCCTGTCATGAACTGCAATTTACATATTTCGGTATGTATTAACGATCGACGGTGATCATTCAGGGCAAGCGCTCAACAAGGAGAAAGAAAGATGAGATGTGCGCGTTCGATTTGCTGGCAACTGTTGCAGGATCACTGTTAGTGGATCACGAGAACTCGTCTACTGTTCCTGAAAAAGTTACAGCAGCTTCAACCTACTCCAGGAAAAGGAAATCGGTGAAAGCTGAACAGCGTGATGATGCTCTGCCACTGAATACCATGGGTGTGGGGAACTGTATAGTTGGTTCTGGTGGTGCCTCTGCCTCTCCTAGGCAAACTAACATCTGCTTGGCAGAAAACTCGTCGACACAAAATGAAACTGACTCAGTATTAGAGTCACTAACTGTGAAACCAGATATGCTGGTTAAGGACCCGTTGTTTAGTTGTACAAAAGCATCTAACTGTGGCCATGGTCTTGGTGGGATTCCAGACTCTGGGGCTTCTGGAATTTGCCATCCTGGATCTGCGCTGTCACTAGAGGCTAACCAAGTGCAGGTGCAGCAACCGATAGACGGTGACACCGCAGCTCTGTACAGTTTGGTTAGCTCTGTGGATCTTGATGGCAGACCTCCTGCTTTGGTTAGCTCTGACAGTAGCTCAGGAATGCCTTTGTTCAGCCATGACAAGGACCACAACACCTCCCCCTTATGTCATGCTGAAGTGCAGCATGCTGCAGATAGAGATGATGACGAAAATTCTTCCTGGTGCACTCATCCATGCACCACAGGAAATAAGAGTTATATGCCACATTATACAGGTGATAATAGGATAAGAAAACTGTATGCCTCCAAGTTCGGGAAGGCTGCTCGGAATAAGATGTGTGGAGAGATGTCCAATAAAGGTATGTCAATCCTTGTGAAGTTAAACTTTATGTTATATACAGGTTTCATAGTTACCATAGAGAGAAGCATACTTCTTTTACTTCTATTCACCATTATAGCACTAAATGTGGCAGGAGAATTTGACTAAGTAAGGTGTTTTGATCTTTTTTCTGTTCAACTAGGTAGCAAGCAAAATTTCTGTGGAAATAAGATATCCACCACACGTCAGAAGGTACAAAGAGCAATGTTCAAGAGAAAAAAGATAGTGCGCCGTCATTTTACACCATCTTCTGCTAAAGGTATTCTAACTGAACATATGTTGCTTCACTGAATACCTTTATTTGTTTTGATGATAGAATGGTTATGTTGCACAGATTCATTGAAACTTTCCTTCTATATGCCATTTGATAGCCTCAATCCTTATTTTGGTATACTTCCTAAAAGAAAATGCCGCTTGCCATTTCAGCCAGCGGGGCATCATTTTCTGTGGAAGGTCAAAATCCTGGATCTGAGGACTACAATGGTATTCTTGGATATATATATTTTCTGCTTGCTCTGTCAGAAATGAGAGCTTATCATACTTTTTTTTGTCTTTTTTCAGTTAAGCTAAGAATCAAGTCATTCACCATCCCGGAATTGTTCATTGAGATCCCTGAAAATGCTACAGTTGGTTCACTGAAGGTAAAGGCTATATCAACTTCTAGAAGTTCATTGGTTAGTGAGACGCATTCTAAATTGTTATTAGTAAAATCTCCAACAGTTACTGTTAAACTAGTATTTTGTACTCTGTTCTACACAATTAAGGAAAGAACATGTTACTGTAAATGTTGAGTTGAACTGTCATGGTTAGATTTCTAAATTTAAGCAACTGAACAAAGTAACTACATAGTAAAATTTTGTCTTCTCAAGATAGTTTTCATGCTTTCTAGTTACATACATTTTCTATCTAAAATTTCTTGCGTGCCATTGATTTCCCTGCAGATAAATGTTGCCTTCTGATGAGTGTTTCCCAGTAATATTATTCATTTTCTCTACAGAGAACTGTAATGGACGTTGTTACTAGTATAATTGAAGGTGGCCTCCGTGTTGGTGTTCTTCTTGAAGGAAAGAACATTCAAGATGATAACAGGACACTTCGTCAAGCTAGAATTAGCCAAGGAGATAATCTAGATAACATAGACTTTACACTTGAATGTGAAGCTGGGCAATACTCTTCCCCTGGCATCAGAATACCTGAGGGAATGGATTTTCTTGGTGCAGATGCCATGAAACCATTAGCCATGTAAGGCATATTGAAATTATTTCTTGTGCTATTATATATAGTAGTTTTGGTTTAGGAAGATACTTGCCAAGATGCATCTGGCTGGAGCATAACTAAACCTCACTGATGATTTTAATATCTCATGATTTTTTTGCAGGATAAAGTGTGAAGAGCCTTTTTCTGAAACTAAGGCCAGTTATGACCACCAGCATTCTCTTGCGGAAATGACCATGCAAGAAACATCAACAAGCTCACAGGCCATCGTCCCTGTTGCCTCTCCAAAATCAGAGGCTCTAGCCATTGTGCCTGTTTGTAAGTCAAAGCGGCCCGCAATGGGGCAAAGACGCATAAGGAGGCCCTTTTCTTTGCCTGAGGTGGAGGCGCTAGTGGACGCCGTTGAACAGCTCGGAACAGGAAGGTTGGTGCCACATTGTTTTCTCTCTGTTGGCACAAGGTCATTGCCGCAAACATGTTCTCATATGTCGGCCTCTTGGTCTGTTCTGTTCAGATGGAGAGACGTCAAAATGCTCGGGTTTGACAACACTGATCATAGGACCTACGTTGACCTTAAGGTAATTCAGTAACCACAACCTCACCTTCCTGGCACTGTTTGTTTCGAGCTATTAGTAAAAAAATCTACCATGGCAGCTTGATGCCATTGCTATCATTTCATTTTCAACACTGCTTTATTGCATTGCTCGTCGGCTACTTTTCAGTTCTTTCTGTTCATGTGGACTGTATCATTCAGATGTGCTAAACTGTGAAAAAATATTTCTTGGATGGACCAGGACAAGTGGAAAACCCTGGTGCACACCGCGAGCATATCCCCGCAGCAGAGGCGGGGCGAGCCGGTGCCGCAGGGGCTGCTCGACCGCGTGCTGGTGGCGCAGGCCTACTGGTCCCAGCAGCAGCAGCTCTCAGGCAAAGCTTCAGGACAGGGCTCCTCCAGCTGCTGAAAGGAAAGCTGATACTGCAACTTCTGTAAAAAAAATTGTCCAAAGGAGGTCAACTAATTTCTGTATTTAATCCTAAACTCACAGATCAATTTCTTTTGTTTTCTTTCCTTTTTATTTGGTTCATGTTTCAAGCCAGGTACTCTCTCTTCTCTGTTGATTAATAAGGGAAAACACCTGGTTTGGCAGCCTTTGTAAATGATTTTACAAACTATTTGGATGCTTCAGAATTTTTACCAGAAGCTCATAAAGAAAACCTTCTGACATTTCAGAGTTGTTGCAAGTTCTCCCTTTATAATTAATTATGTATATGATCCTTAGGATTGAAGATTTTTTCAACATTTGCTAAACCTGGATTGATGATTGTTCTTTTCTTAAGAGGGATTGGATTTTGGTAATTAGTACTCCTACTTCAGTAAAAAAAATTAGACGAGTTACTACATTTTGAGCAAAAAAAAGGAAAGTTAAACACGTGTGATACTGGGGCAGCAATATTTTATTAGTTATTAAGACAGGCTCAACTAGGCCAGTGGATATGGTCATTAGCCCAGCATCCATCGCTTACCACGCCCGGTCCTCTCCCTAGCCGGCGCAGCATCAGCCTCCTCGCCTAGCTCCTCCTCTCATGCCTCGCCGGTGGCCACCTGACCTCCTCCCGGCGGTGCACGCCACCTTTGTCGTTACCGACGCTGTCCTGGACCTCTTCCTGGCTAACCTCCTCCTCCGCGGCTACTCCAAGCTCGGCTGCCTCCGTGACGCTCGCCGCCTGTTCGACGAAATACCGCCCAGGAACTTCGTCTTCTGGGGCTCAGCCATCTCCATGTCCGCGCAGCACGGGCACGAGGATGACGCCACTTCCCTCTTCGCGAGTTGCCAACCTGTCTCTGCTGGGCAGCGCCCTCATGGCCTGCGCGCAGTCCAGGGTGGTCTGCTTGGCGAGCAGGTGGATGAAGAACTCGGACTGCATTGACGCCGTGATATTGGTCCTTGATGTGCTCCCGGTGAGGAGCCCGGAAACTTGGACTGCATTGATCTTGTGTCTTGGTCCAGGATGATTGCTGGGTATATGCAGAATTCGTCTGATGTTGAAGCCATGGCCATGTTCTGGTAGCTGAGCCGGGCTGGGTGGCAGCCGGATGTTTTTGCTTGCACACGTACCTTGAACTCTTGAGGTTCTTTGACAGAGATACGTCAAGAATTCTCTCATTGACATGTATGCTAGATGTGAGCATCTGACTGAAGCAAGAGCGGTTTTTGGAGCCTTGCCAGAAGAAGATGCAATTTCTTACAACGCAATAATGATTGAAGGATACACAAGGATGGGTGATCTTACAGTCGAAGTTGATGTTTGCTCCCTAAAGCCAAACCTACTGACATCTGTTTTGCTCCTTGGGGTGTTGTTATCGCAGTCAGACATCGAATTGAGCATGCAGATTCATGCCCTCATCATCAAATCAGGAACTTCATTGGACCTATATGCAGGGAGTGCTCTGATCGATGTCTATTCAAAGTTTTTACTTGTGGAGAATGCCAAAGTTGTGTTCAGTCTGATGCACAACAGGGACTTGGTAATCTGGAATGCTATGATTTTTGGCTTTCCACAGGCTGTGAAGCTAATTAACCAGCTTCATATATATAGGTTAAAATCTAATGAGTTCACATATGTTGCACTAGTACTGTGGCAAGTACCCCGGCAACCATGTTTCATGGCCAGCAGTTCCATGCCCAGATCATCAGAATAGTGTTGACAGTGACGCCCATGTTTCAAATGCTCAAAGTGGGGCTTCATCAAATAAGGACGGCTATTGTTTGAGTCAACATTTGGGAAAGGATGTCATCTGTTAGAATTCCGTGATTTCAGCATATGCACAGCATGGTAGGGGATGGAATAGAACCGAACTATGTGACTATTGTTGGTTTGTTGTCAGCATGTGCTTATGCAGTCCTAATGGATCAAGGTTTAAACCACGTTATAACTCTATGAAAACAAAATATGTTATTGAACCAGACACCGAGCACTATGATTCTGAGGTCAACCTTTTTGGTCGTTCATGTGAACTGCATGCTGCCAAGGAGTTTGTCGAAAGGAGGCCGACTGAACCAGCTGTGGCCATCTGGAGGATCTTGTTGTGTGCCTGTCATATGTTTGATAATGTTGAAATCGGGAGGCATGCCACTGAAATGGCACTCTTGGTAGATCCTACAGACAGTTGCCCTTTTGTTCTGATGTCAAATATGTATGCCTCTAAAGGGGCGTGGGCTGATTCACAGAAGTTGAGACAAGGAATGGATTGTGCCGGCGTAGTGATCGAAGGAACCGGGGTATAGCTTGGTTGAGGTGATGGAGGTTCATGTGTTCATGCACGAGGACGGGAGCACTCGGAGGCAGACATATATACTCAGTACTGGATGACCTGACAAGTCTACTTCAAATTTCTGGGTATCTCCCTGATATCTCTCAACTTACTTTGCTTGATGAGAATGGTTGATTGTACATGCTCTGTGTGTTAAAATTTAGCATCAGCCGAACCTATTTAAGTCAGTTCTGGTACACCACTAGCTAATCCCAGAAGGATGACACTTTGCTGTGGTAGTCCTTGGCTGTTTTCATTGATCAAATGCGTGAAAAAAAATCCAAGGATGCATATTTTAATGTCTGATCCGCATTTTACAAATTCTCACTCGGTAGCTAATATTAACACTTGAATTCTTTTATAGATTGGATCTTCTTTTCCAGAAGTCTTCTTTTACTGTATAATATTAAAAACTTTAGCCCTGCTTTTGTATGCAATGAGAGAATTAGGCACAGTTGCCATCCCATAACAAAGGGGGAAACAGTAAGTAACACATTCAGATTAATTTGCTCCTAAAAAAGTGCCTAAGTAAAATTTCTTACTACTCAGGTTCAGCTGTCCAACATATTACGGTCACTACAGAAGTGTAATTGATATCTTTACTCCATAATTGAAGGAGCCTTCTGCGTCAGTGTTCTTTTTCAAGGACAGAATATTCAAAATGCCAATAAGACATCTTATTAAGCTAGAATTTATCTTGGTGAAAAGTTAGATAACATAAACTTTACACTGGAATGTGAAGATCTGCAAAATTCCAAAGTCATAATACCAGAGGAAATGGATTTTTTCTAATAAAAACACATTGTGCAAGAAAAGTGGTTAGGTTGGGCACATTAGTGTAAACGGTTAACTGTGGAGACAATCTGTTTTCAAATGGACGGCAGTTCTTATATAGGGGCAGTTCAAATGGACGGCAGTTCTTATTTACCGCAACAAGCGAAGAACAACATACTTTGCTCAAAGCAAATCATGGACAAAATGTAGCAGTATTGGACAGGATTGAAGAAACGCATATACATGCAAGCTTGCCGTGTGCATGTCTCATACACAAATACGTCATGTTGAATACTTGTAGATACAGCTTCCTGAATGGACAACAGGATGAAAACATCAGATTATTTTCTAATGTAGTGGTTTTCTGTGATTTCTAAGGAGCCCAGCCATGTTCAGATGACATTCCTTTCAGTTAGAGGTTATATCTATCTGTTAGTCCTTGAAGTTATGACAAATTTCTGAGCCAAATCAACAATACAAAGTCGACAGGATGGTACAATTTGAGTTTCCACGATAAACAGCCAAGCCATAGAAAAAGTCAGAAACTATTGCTCAAACTGACAAGATCAAAGATGTTCATTGTACTGACTAATGTGATCCTTTGGTTTGTTGTTAGGTCGAGAGGGCAAGAAATTACCGATGGATGGAAATCCCCGTGTCTACCAAGTACACAGCCCACTGTTTACAAGTTGATGCTCGAGCTCAAACCATGTTAAGAAGATCAGACTTGTAGTTTCGACCCAACCGAAACTTGAGCTTCAAATAAGGCCATGCGCCTAGCAGCTTGGTAACAATAGGCAACGATCCTACCAAAGCGCAGATTGCAATGGCCAGCCACTGAAGATGTGCAGCCAACACGGTGTAAAGACCAGTCGAGAAAGCTGTAGTTGTTGCAATGTATGCAAACCACATGAGCTTCTTTGTGAAGGACCTGTAGTAGATCAAGAACTCGTAATCTTTCCACCTTGCTAAGATGCATATGAAGGCGACGATAAATGAGGAGCACATTGCTAAGGTATCAGAGATTAAGAATGCCTGAAATGCAGCCTTTCGAGACATGATGGGAAGACCCTCGCTTCCACTAGCGCTGCTGTATCCTCCAGGAAGGGTGAAAGGAGCGGCAAAGGTGATTGTTGTAATGAGGATAGCGACTAACGAAGTGTTGCTTGTGTATGTCTGAGTTAGTGACTTCGCATCCATCCTTGATGCATCAGTCATTATTCGCGTGGTATGCGCGTGAAGATTATAGACAGAGGTGGCACCTCGCGGATCAGCTCTCAGCATAAGCATGATCACCTCATTCTGCATCAATTCAAAGGAAGGTACGATCAAATGGAGCTCATAGTGCAATAATAATGCCTAGTTATATAATTCTTGCACAATAGTTTTCCTAGTTTATTGTCAATCCCCCACTACCTTTTGATCACATCCATGCTGCACATGCTTCCCCTAGCCATGATTGAATTATTTAATGCTAGCTTGGCTCCTAATTTATCCTCGAAAAAAGCAGTTCCTTGCTTGGCGACTCTGATATTTTTTAAAGGTGTATTTGCTTTTCTGTCCAAATAACACATACCAAAAAATTGACAACATACACGTAACTCAGCTTAGTCACATGACTTTGGCACTGCAAACAGCCCGATTAGCCAACCTAAGTCACAAACATGTGCATATGATGTTAACACAAAATTCCAAGGTTCGACACCTAGATTGACATAGTTGGGCATACTGAACTTCTAATATTTAGAAACATGCAAATTTAATATTAATGTGTAAACAAAAAAACCACACATGTAACTAAACGAATTATTCTATGTTGAATAATGCCAGACTAGAATCAATAAGAATTGGGGTTTAAACGCCTTCTCATTTAACTTGATAGTCCCTCATAATTGTTAGTGTGTAAGCCCCTACTAATAGCAACTGGCGTTTGTGTTGCATTGACTAAAAACCCTTTTGTATGCAGCTGCACCATGGATGATTCTATATTGCTTGCATATAATAGGGAGACTGGGGGGTACAGCATAGCACAAATACTCCATCTGTTTCGAAATACTCCCTCTGTTTTTAGAAACCCTTTTGTATGGTGCAGCTGTTAAAATACTCCCTCTGTTTCAGATGTGCACAAATATACTTACCCAGTTTAAGGTCTTGGCGCGATCCATGATGTCCGACAATACCCAAGCTGGTGAGGTACCACGGTTGTTCATCACTGTCGTGTCTATATCTTTATGCGACAGTAAAGCAGCAACAATTTTAGGATAGCACTTCTCGACAGCAAGATGCAGAGCGGTTCTTCCCTGGCTGTCTTGCATGTTGATGAGCTTACGAAGTTCTGGCATGCTCAGGACAAATTTAACAAACTCTTCATAATTGTTCCATACAGCTGTATGAAGGCATGTCCATCTGTCAGCGCGCGTTCCTCGACAAGGAGCGTCTGGGCAATGCTTAAGTAGCTCTCGAGCAGTATCAACATGACCTCCGTATGCAGCAACCTGAAGGAGAGTATAACCATCACTCGTCATCTCATATCCTAAAGAAGAATCATGCTCCAGCAACACCCGTAGCATGTCAATCGTGTCACGGTATACAGCCGTACACATCGGAGTAAACACAGCCTTGTGAGCAACTCTAGCCAGCCCAGGACGTGTTTCCATGATTCTTTTAGCAACAACTGAGAATCAAAGCATGAATGATCATTGTTAACATAACAGCCAAGGGATGATGATAGTATCCTAAATCAAGGCCAATTTTCTGTGAATAAATAGTACAGCAGCAGTATTGGTTGCATGCTGTAGATTAGTAGAGATATATCACCTGAATTTCCATTCCTCACGGCTGCATGCAGAGCATTGTAGCCGTAATGTCCGCCATGAGCAGAATCAGCAATTTCCAATAGTCTCAGTGCAACATCAGTGAAATTTCTCATCACAGCGACAAACATGGGCGAGTCGTCGAAGTTGTTCACATCTTTTGACAGAGCGGGCTCTGCTCCTATCAGCTCCAGCGCAAGCTCCCTGTGGCCGCTGCGGATGGCATGGTGCAGTGCGTTGCATCCATCCTTGTCTTTCTTCATGATTGCCTCGCTCAACCGTCGAGCTCGGTAGCATCCGAGTAGGGCGGAAGCCACGGCAATACGACCGCTTCTCACGGCGGTGACAAGCGGCGTCTCCCCGTCCAGGTTTTGCAGGGAGAGGAGGGAGTCGTCTAGTGCCACCACATCCGTGGAGAATCCCTTGTGACCTTGGAGGGATGATATGTGGAGGCAGGTGTTCCAGTGCGGAGTCTTGCCGAGAAGAATGCCTGGATTATGACAGGCATAGTGCTTCATCGACGTGGAATCACCAGAGGTGGCTGCTTTCAGGAGGTCTTGGTCCATCTGTGCCTCTGCCTAGCTTGCTTCTCCTTCTCCCGCTGTGATTCTACTGAACGCAGAAATGGAGAAAAAGAAGAACACCGATCGACCTACGATGCAACAGAGTTCTGAAAAATTGAATAAGTGGTCTAGGAACAGCAATAATGCGAACAAATAGTTCGACGAGGAGAAGCAGAGTACACACCTGGCGAGAGAAGCAGAGCACTCGCACTAATACTGAATGATTGGGGAATGGCGTCCATGACAAGTTAACTGGAGCTTCAGTCATCAGTCTTCTGTGGAAACTTTAAAGCTCCTGCCCTAAATTGATAAATTAAAGTTTGTAACACCCGCTTTCTCATGCTTTGGCACCTCTTTTGTTGCACCAAATGTATTTATCTATTTGTTCTGTCTTCTGTCTTTTTGCTAAGATGCGACAAGTCAGAGTGGAAAGTAAAGAATATATATAAATATCTATGCACTTGGCCGAAAGCAGAAGGTTATATAAATATCTATACACTTGGATCAAAGTAGAAGCTAGCATGCAGCAATGAACATGACTGAAGAAAGCGTATCGTATTGATATATTCAAATAACAAAAGGATACCTAGATTGCTTCCATGTATTGGCAAGGTATCCAGCAAAATGAAGCCCTCAAAACCTACTACTGATTCTTCTCCAGGATAATCTAATCATATTGTATGACCATCTTCTTTGAGGATGTTGGTGTAACTTACAACAGCATGTCCCGTGTGTGCTGACCGCTGAGATTAGAGATTTGTAAGCCAAGTCCATAAAACACAATGGAAATACAACAACTTACATTACCAAGGTATTAGAAGGCCATACTGGCAGGAAGATACAATTATACAAGTATCAATGAGAGACAATAGAAACAAAATCAAAAAATTATTATACAACATCCACAACGACGGAGCTAGAGGGACTAAGTCCAGGATACCTATTTCTGCAAGGACGGTGTTGGGCATCCCCGGGGATAATTCCCCCGGATCCCCCGCTTCCAGAAGCCGACATGTGTTCAATTTGATACCCCCAATCCCAAAGTTGCTTAACTGAAGCAAAAAAAAATGTTTCATTCGTAGCCATTTTTTGCACTATTGCAGCATAATCTCATCTGGGTAGCAAAATATTGTGCCATTATAGCATTGTTGCAGCATTTTCCCATGGTTGTTAGAAACGTAAAAAAAGTATCATAGCATTTCAAAAACACCGATGTAGCTAAACAAATATGAATATGCAGCAAATCCCTTACTGGTCATAGCAAATCCTCAACCATGACCCTAGACAGTAGCATCACTGATCCCTGACTGGCAGCAACGTCGAGCACCGCTGGTAGCAAGCTTGGCCACCGTTGGTAGCAACACTGCACAACACTTGCAGCATCGCTGACCCTGGGCTAGTACCATCAGCGACGGCTGTTAGTAGGATCGCCGCCTCTGATAGTAGCATCAGTGATTCCCGCTGGTAGCATCTCTGCCCTTCTCTCGTAGAATCGACGATGCCTTGAATCTTTAGAAGCACGAACCATGGATGGTAGAACCGTTCATAGCTGCATTGTCGGCCTCAATGCTTGCGAGGTTTCGCAGCAGTCGATATCTCTAAAGAAACGATGAGGACCGACTTAGGGCCGATGGCGAGGAGGCGGCGCACATTCTCCATGGCCATGGGCTTCTTCACCATCATCTTTCCATGATGACCCTATGCCGTGACTCCTCCCTGGTCCAAATCTAGCATTCGAGCTAGTAAAACAACCGCCTCTATGAGATCTGGGGCATCCGGGTTTGTCTGATACATTTGTTTTTTCGTAAACATCGAAAAAACTTTTTGGTGTAGGTTATTAAAACCGACTCCAGGTCACCCGAACGATGGAAAATTCCTAGTACTTTGGGAATTACCGGAGGCACCGGGGTTTTCTCCGGCTATCCCAATCATGCCTTATATTTGAAACGCATTACAAGGTATGGCCAATTATTTTAACTAATAGCAAACTGAAATTAACAAGATTTTTAGTGCAGGATGATTGTAATACCCAAATATAAGTTTTTATTTATTGAACTGTAACCGCATATACTAGAACTGATAGCGTCACCTTGACATTAATCCTAGTAAGCAAGTTCAAATGATCCATACACCTCTTTATTAGTACAAGTTGTCAAAATTCTTGAAATTTAATACCGATGCCGCCGCCGTCGTACATTGAGAAGTAGTAAAGGATGACTGATATGATTTGAAAATTCGCTTCGAGAGAAAATTTATTTAAGCTCCCCTTCTCTAGCACTAATCTACGTTTTCAATGTGCTTACCATTTTGTATAAACATGGTTGAGTGGTTGCATCATCAACAAGAGTCAAACTGGCGAGGGAATGTTGAACTGCTGATGGATACCATTTCTAATATTTTGCAAATTTAATAAAAATTATGTTAGTGTCATATATAGAAATAAAATATGTGAAAGAAAATTTGATTTTTTTATTATAACTTACAAGTGTTCTACATCAAGTATCATTCTTCCTAAGTTGATGGAGGCATGGGGAAGATGCACTACTTACCATGAGAGAAACTCCATCATTACTCATGCATTTACTGATAAGGGAGGAGAAGGAGGGAGAAGAAAAGCCATCAATATCTTTCATAGAAAACACATTTTCAAAGAATGTTGTATCACGATATTCCATTATAGTATCAACATGCATACCAGGTACCTCAGATTTAACCACCAGAAATTTATAGCCTACGCTCCATTGAGCATATCCTAAAAAGATACAATTCACCGTCTTAGGTCCGATCTTGCGTTTTCTGGGGATCGGTATGTTGACCTTCGCCAAACCCCAAGTGCGCAAATACGAAAGTGATGGTTTTCACCCATCTCACTCCTCATAAGGGGTCTTTTCGTTATTCTTGTTAGAAACTCTATTCAGGACATGATATGAAGTCAACAAAGCCTCTCCCCATGTCGTTGATAAATCAGCAGTGTTTAACATGGAATTCACCAAGTCAATAAGAGTGTGGTTTTTCCTCTTGGCAATCCCGTTTGATTGGGACGAGTAGATAGGCATCCTCTCATGAATAATGTCGTGTTCCTCACAGAATTCATCAAATATTTTGGAAAAATAATCATCACCATGATCCGACCTAAGACGCTTTATCTTTCTCTCTAGTTGATTTTCAACTTCGGCCTTATAAATTTTAAAGTGGTCTAAAGCTTCATCTTTAGTTTGCAACAAGTAAACATAAATTTTTTAGTAGCATCATCTATCAACGTCATAAAATATCCTTTTCCACCTTTTATCAGTACACCATTCATCTTGCATATATTAGAATGTATGAGTTCTAGAGGTGCCAAGTTTCTCTCCTCGATAGCCTCGTGAGGCTTTCGTGGTTGCTTTCGAGGTGCCAAGTTTCTCTCCTCGGCACACAACCATGACACTTAGAACCTTTCACAATAGTGAAATTCGGAATTAAACTCATACTGGACATTCGAAACATCAAACCAAAATTAACTTGACATAAACAAGAATGCCTAACACTGGTAAGTGGTATCATCATTAACACCACCATAAATATGATTCATGGATTTAATACAAAACTCTAAAAGTGAAAATCGGAACAAGCCTCCGAACTCACAACCTTTACCAATAAATTATCCATGTTTTGAAACAATGACTTTATTAGACTCTAAAACAACCTTAAACCCATCTCTGCATAGAAGGGATCCGCTAAGGAGATTATTGTTCATAGTAGAGACATGCTGCACGTTCCTCAACTTCACGATCTTTTCAGAAGTAAACTTCAGATCCACCATGCCAACATCATGAACATAAGCATGTGATCCATTTCCCATTAGGACGAAAGAATTCCATTTAACCTAATAAGAAGTGAACATAAAGATGTCAGGACACATATGAACATTAGCACCCGTATCAATCCACTAACATGGTGATTGAAATACTGAAAGTACAGTAAATAAATTACCATACCCATCAGTGTTGCTAGCGTCACGATGTTGACAGTCTTCCTACTGTTCCCTCTGCGATCTGTATGTTCTGGACAGTCCTTGAAAAAGTGGTCGAACTCTCCACATGAATAGCAACATAGCTCGTCCTTGTTCGGTTTCTTCTTCTTCTTAAAGGTTATAGTCTTTTCAGGCTTGTTGAAGGAGGACTTATAGTTCCCTTTGTTCTTGTCAAAGGTATTCTTATACACCATGTTGGCGCTAAACTGACCCTCGCCTCCTCTCTCAGCAGTGTCCTTAGCCCGAGCCTTCTCCTCAACATCAAGAGACGCTATCAGGTTTTCAACCGATATCTCCTGTCTCTTGAGAGTTGTGGCAAAGTTTCTTCATGAAGAAGACAACTTTTGTAATAATGCACATAGCCACAAACTTGTCGGGTAAGATACACTTGAGGATTTCAAGCTCCTTGGCAAAGCACTGTATCTCATAAGATTGTTTGACTACAGAACGGTTGTTAACCATCTTGTAATCATGAAAGTTCTTCATAATGTACAACTCACTGCCAACATCTGCTACACCGAACTTAGCGTTCAACGCCTCCCAGAGCTCTTTTCCATCTTTGATGTGCATGTACACATCAAACATCTTGTTATCAAGAAAACTCAGAACACATCCCACAAAGGCAAGATTGGTTTCTTTGAACTTGTTCTGAACCTCGTCAGATGTAGTTCCGTCCGATAAACCCTCACTAGCCTCGAATAATTTTCGATTTTACAGCCACATAGTGGTCTTATACTGCCACCTCTTAAAATAAACACCGGTAAACTAGTCTCTTGTGTCCTCAACACACCCAATATAGGTGCACTAG
The DNA here is from genome assembly GCA_030063025.1 of Avena longiglumis. Lineage (NCBI taxonomy): Eukaryota > Viridiplantae > Streptophyta > Magnoliopsida > Poales > Poaceae > Avena > Avena longiglumis. The sequence continues at coordinate 19,006,771 of CP125973.1, forward strand.
TTCGGCGAAGATATAGTGAAATACAAGTGGTAACGGTGCCAGAAAATAGCTTCTGACTTATTGTTGACGTGGGGTAACGGTGCCAGAAAATAGCTGATGGCGTGGAGGAACAGACTAAAGGCAAACTGAAGGAAGCAAGCAAACATTGAACAGATCTAGTAGAAACCGGTGTTTCAATGCTTAGAAACAAGGCCTAGGGATCATACTTTCACTAGTGAACACTCTCTCATATAAATATCCTCTCTTCATGATACTACTCTTAAATACTCTCCGGTTGGACACTCTAATCCATGGTAGGGCTATAACAGCACACCTCAAAGTCCGCCTTCCCCAATCTAGATAACCCCACACTATCGCCTTGAGCGCTAGATGGTTCCAACAAACACCACAATTTCATAGAGACATCCAACTCCAAATATAACTCATAACAAATATTCAATCTAGCCAAAGTGCCACACACGGTATGCCCGCTGTCACTTTCACACACGTGGGGAAAAGCATAGATCTATTAAAGCACAAAGAGTATTTATGTAGACTCAAGCCTAAGTACCACCATGGCATGCACGCTGTCACTTTCACACACATGGGGAGAGAAGAGATCTAACGAAGCACTTAAGTAGCAAGGTAGATCTACTTGATTACAAAGCTCATGACCACAAGATCATGCATAGAGAGAGATGAACACATAGCTACCGGTAGAGCCCTTAGCCCTGAGGAAGAACTACTCCCTCCTCATCATGGGAATCAGCAATGGTGATGAATATGGCGATGGAGATGGCTCCGGGGGCACTTCCCCGTCCCGGCAGGGTGCCGGAACAGAGACTTTCTGTCCCCCGAATCTCCCCTTCGGTGGCGGCAGCGCTATAGAGGTTTTCGTGGATTTATTCTAGATCCCCTAGGATTTTTAGGTCGGAGGCTTCTTATAGGCGCAGGAATCAAGGTCGGTAGGGGTCCAGGGGGGCCACACCCCCTGTGGGCGCCTCTAGGGCTTGCCCGCGCCTAGGGGGAGTGCGGACACCCTGTAGCCCCCCTCTGGCTCTGCTTCGTGGTTCCGTGTTGCTCCGGGAAAAATAATGACTTTGGCTTTTGTCCCGTCCAATTCCGAGAATATTGATTTTATGCCTTTTTTGGAACCAAAAACAGAAGAAAACAGGAAACTGGCACTGTGGCAACTTGTTAATAGGTTAGTTCCAGAAAAGATATAAAAACACCTCAAAGTATAGACAAAGCAAAGCAAAGTAGATACAAAACAAGCATGGAGCATCAAAAATTATAGATACGTTTCCGACGTATCATTAACCACTTGCAATCGCGTATATGGAACACCAGAAAGCCAAAGGTGTTCAATACACAAAGTTTCTATACTAGATTGTTATCTCTAGTGCAAGTGGGAATATGCCCGAGAGGCAATAATAAAGTGGTTATTATTGTATTCCTTATTTATGATAAATGTTTATTTTGCATGCTATAATTGTATTAATACAGAAACGTTAATACATGTGTGTTTAATAAACAAAAAGGAAGTTCCTAGTTATGCCTCTCTTATAAACTAGCTCGTTGATTAACAAGATGATCAAAGGTTTCCTGATCATGGACATTGGATGTTGTTAATAACGAGGTCACAACATTGTTGGAATGATGTGATGAACATTCATCCGAAGTATAGCATTACGATCAAGGTCATTGTGTTTATATTGCTATAACATCATACGAAGTAATCTTAGTCCTTAGACCATGAGATCATGTCAATCACTAACACCGGAAGAGTATCTTGATAACATCAAACGTCACACCGTAACAGGGTGATTATAAAGATGGGTTTAGTGCTACGGAGGTGTTATATTGAGGCTCATGGATCAAGAGTGGAATTTTTCCATCCCGATGACGGATAGATATACTCTGGGCCCTCTCGGTGATATCACATTAGTTAGCTTGCAAACAAGTGATTTGATCACTAGAATACCGATTATATCACGGGAACGAGAAAAGAATACATGTTGTAACGAGATCAAACTAGGTATGGGAATACCAATGATCGAATCTCGGATATGTAATATATCGTGAGACAAAGGGATTGAGTTACATGGGTATAAGGTTCACACGATCACAGAAGTCATCGTTGAATGTGTGGGAGTCAGTACGGATCTCCAGGTCCCGCTGTTGATTATTGATCGGAGAGGGGTCTCGATCATGTCTACATTATTCGCGAACCGTAGGGTGATACACTTAAGGGATATTGACACTATTTGGAGCAAATAATATTCCGGAGAAAGAAAAAGGAAAGCGCAGGAATTTATTTCACTAGACACCGGAACTGTTTCGGTTGAAATTGCTGAAACTGGTTCTGCATGTGAAATTGAATACTAGCAAGAGGTTTTATGTGAATATTTGTTAATTAGAGTAATTAACAAAATTTTAAATAAATAAATAAAATAGTTTTATTTAAATGAGATCTTGCATTAAATTTGGTGAAAATTTAATGCATGTGAGTGGATTTTTGAGTGGAGACATGTTTATGTGAGTGGAGGATTTTTATTTTGAGTGGGAGATCCACCCACATGAATGTGGAAGAGGTGGGGGCAGCCACCATGGGCTAGGCGCCATGCCCCTTGGGGTCTCCCCCCTCTCCCTATAAAAGGCCTCCCTCTCCTCCTCTCAAAGCACACCTCCTCGCGAAGGATCTCTCTCCCTCCTTTAGAATTTCCCCATGGTCTCATCCAGCGAGATACATGTTTCCGGTGGCTTTTTATGAAAGGATTTGTTGCTTCCGCTGCTTCGCTAGAGCGAGGGCGTGGAGGTTGTCGGGGTACCCGGACATGTGTCCAGTAATGAGCCAAGTAGCAGCAAGGCTCTAAATTCATCTTCAAATGTGATTCCCATTGAAGATAGCTGATTTATAATGCCCTGAAATTCATTCACATGATCTGCAATTGGAGTGCCCTCCTTGTACCTCAAACACATCAATTTCTTGATCAAGAACATCTTGTTGGTACCTTCTTTGCGGGCATACAACTCCTCCAATTTCTTCCATAAGGTATGTGCATGTGACTCATCAATGATATGGTTCAAAACATTATCATCCACCCATTATCGGATGAACCCACAAGCTTGGAGATTAAGTACCTCCCAATGATCTTCCTGCATATCACTAGGCATCTCAGTGGAGAACACCGGCCTCCAGTAATCCTTCACATATAACAAGTCCTTCATCTTACTCTTCTATGCTTGATAATTTGTACCATTCAAAAAAATCATCCTGTTGGTATTCACTTCCATCCTTCACCACAAGCAAATGCACTCAGCCCAAAACAAACCTTTGCTCTGAAATTGACAATAAACTGAACCTCAGCTCTGATACCACTTTGTTGGGGAAGATAGCACAACCCACGACAGCTTGCGGTGAACCCCGATGATAGTTTCAATCAACAGATATGCAGCGGAAATAAAACAATGAGCACATGCATAGGTGACATAAGGATTTACGTAGAAAAACCTTTTCAAGGTGAGAAGGAAAAAACCACGGGTGCGGACCAACCGGTCCACCGAGCTTCACTCTGAGCAATATGGGTACAGAGTCTTCTCTAGAACATCTAGAGATATACAACACACTCAGCATGTTGCCAACCAGCAATAACAAAAACAACCACTTGAGAGAAATATTACAGCAAAGCAGAGTATCTCAGTTTCTGTCCCTTCGATAATCAGCAAACTGCTCTTAAACCGCAGATTCAATCAGCACCAAACATGGTAGACAAGCTGATATATGAGTACCCAACATACATGCCAAATTTTAGGCCAATCCAACACCTTTTGCCTGCCCAAACTATTTGTCTACCAAAACTACTCTGTGCTAAAACTGCAGCAGTCCGAACTGACTAAACCGCTTCCAAATCTGAAGCTACACTGACCCAAATCTCAAACCAGCTAACAGATCTAATTACTCAAAGCAAGAAACAAGCTCACCATGTTTAGAGCTAATCCAAGCATGTTTGAGCCTCCAAACACCAGCTTGAAGACATACTGGTCAGATCTCAGAAATCTGGACAGAAATCACCTCTCCTTCTTCTTCCTCTCTTCTCACTAGGTTGTTGTGTTCTTGCATGTTCTCTCACCCTCTCTCAGCAGCCACCATGTTGGCTTGCTTCTCTCACTTGCTCACTCTATGATTGAGACACAGCCACCAAGGGTGTCTAGGGTTTTCTTTTCTACTCCTCTTCCAAGGAGCACCTCAGCCGTTGGATACGAACATCGATCAATGGTTGAAACGTGTTGGAATTTTATGGGCTGATGTTGGGCTGCCAACACACCTTCATGTGGAGGGACATGGCCGAACACTAATCGGGGGAACTAGAACCAACTCGTGGCTCTTGGTCCCCTGTCGCCTGCGCCATATGAAGGGAGGGGAGGCTAGCAGTGATCTACTAACCAGGTCACGATCTGCTACACCTACTCCCCTACATCCCCAAAACCCTACCGATCTAGGGAGGCACAACAACGATGGGAAGGCCATCATATACTCCACCGGTGCCAGGGCAGTGCCGCTGGAGGCCGGAGGGCATTCGCAGGATCCCCAGGACCTCTCCCTCGACAACTAATCAAGCCTGCATCAGGCAGGAAACAATGGCATCTTCATCCTCAACACCTGCACCCAGTAAAGATCTAATCTACCCCTCTTATTTATGTTTAATAGGTGTTCTAGTTGATGCCATTGTGTCGATCTTCTGCTACTGTCGATTTACACCTAACAGTCTCGATCCCGACCTTGCTCGAGTTCCTGATGTCCTCGTCCTTCACTACTTCCTCCCATAATTCAGGCAATGCTTCCTTCATGTTGTAGATGGTTTCCAGGGCATGGTTGGCACCTTACTCAAGATATTTTTTTAGACATTTAGCTTTGTAGATTTCTCCACAAATCTATTAAAAGATACATGTACACCAATACCTAAGCTATAATACATATATTTATGATACTAATTTGTTTACAAAGAATTCCTTTTAAATATTATATATATTTTTTGGATATGTAACAAATGAAATATCGACATAAAAAACTTTGTAAAAAATGTGTTTCTAGTTCATCGCAAATATCTTCTAATATCAAAAGTTACAAATGTACTTGATTCGTATCAATGCGGTTATCTGGTTAGTTTTGTCGTATAAAAAGATTGCATATATAGAAAACAAATTACAAGGTAAAAAGTTTAGTATAAAAAGTTGGCATCAACTAATTGTAAATATATTTGAAGTCATCATTTAATCAGATATTTATATGATTATATTTTAATATGTCAACAACAACTTAGTTTTGTAAACCTTTGGAAGTTTACGATTTTAGATTCAGTGATGTGGTGGTTCTTCGATGTCCACAATGTTGGATCCCAAGAAACACGATAATTGACATCGGTTCAAGGAAACCGTGGTGAACACTAGCTTCAACCACTAATATTGATAAGAGTAATGCTACACCTAGGCATATATCCTACGAAAATTTCTTACGACGTGTAGGAGTGTGATTACAAACCGTGATCCATTTTTTCAGCACGAGGTCAACACCCATCCAACCAACTAAGCCCACGTATTTCCGTAAGGTTTCCGTAAGCAAATATGTCCGTAAGTGTAGGATTATTGTATTGCTAAATATGTATGTTAAAGCAACAAAACAATAATACAATTTGGCGATCTCGAGATCAACAACTATCTATGTAATTGACATGCAATAATTATTTGACTGAGGACACTGTAGGTTTGCAATCTATATACCTATATATGAAGTTGCAAGACGAAGAGTTCATCATCGATCGATAAGATTTTCGTCGTCTTAGCTAATATTTATGATCTCATATTGTGACAGGGTTTTGGTTGAAATGGGAAATGAGTATCTATACTAGTAACAAATCTGCGGATGGTTGTGAAAACACTGAAAAAATAGACTCAAATTCTGTGATAGGCATGTCGTAGAGGGGGCGTTTGGAGCCTCGCACTCTAATATCTGTTGACTCAAGTCTTCAAGGGATGCACCATTTTTTGTGGCTACAAGTAGACTTGATATATGTCCCGTTCTTAACCTCTCCACAAATGGTAGGTACATCATTTTGGGCATGTATGAAGAGGATTTGATGGGTCGAGCTACTTTTTTCTCCAACTCTGCATTCTTGAAATATTCTTTATTGTACCACTGTTATGATCGTGGCCAACAACTTGGATTGCGCTTCTTATCTTCGACATTGGCTTGTGCTGATTATAATCTAGTACATGCACACAGATAGTAGTTCCGTCTCTTATGTAGTACACACCAGTGAACCAAAGTTTATGCCACGTATACGTTGTTCATATTTTTCAGCTTTTTTAGAATAAACTATCATGAATGTACAAGATGGTATAGGTTACAATACTATAGAACAATGCCATATGTAACACAAATGAGTTAAGACAGTTATTCACAATAAGTGTAATTCTGATAGATTTCTTGATCCATTCTTAGCATGCTTTGGTTGTTTTTTTCTTAACTGATTAAGTTCTCAGACTTCTTGAGACACGTTGATGTTCTTAACACACAGTGTCGACAGTGGATCAGACTTGCTAGCCGTCTCGGTCATACAAGTTGTGCTATGATACAAAATATTAGCCTCAACCCGAACTTGCTATGATCTATGTGTGAGAGAGGATGAACATTAGGGTTTTGGCGCAGTGTCCAACCACTGCTGCTTCTTTTATGTTCTTCCCCTTTTATTCTGAAAGCAAGATCAAACTGCTTTTGTATCCTTCTCCTTTTATTCTGAAATAAGATCAGTCACGCCCCAAAAGAGTCATGGCATCCAACAGCTTGGAACGTGCCCAGGGTGGCACAAATTGCAAGCTGAGCAACCGAACGAAATAGGCCAAGGAAAGATAACTGAATTTTTGCTGAAACTATAATTTTCAAACTGAAGAACCTGCCAAAACTGAAGAGAACATTCTACTGACGAATCTGAATATCAAACAACAGCTTTGTTATTCAGCATCAGCGCATAACAGATCCATTGCCATAGTAAAATCTATTACACACACATTGAGTGCATGCATTTCTTATTACCGGGGGAAAGTATAAACGAAGTCGACATCAGTTCTCCTTCACGTTTACAAGATATTCCCTTGTGCTAATCAGTAGATCTACACAAACAGATAGTGCATAGGTTTTCTCCGGCACTCATAGGCCTCGACTCAGCTGCCCTTCGCCCGAAAAAAAAACTAGTCAGTTCTTGAGGATATTAAGCAATCACAGATGTCTCAATCCCGACCTTGCTCGAGTTCCTGACATCCTCATCCTTCACAGCTTCCTCCCACAGTTCAGGCAACGCTTCCTTCACATTGTGGATGCTTTCCAGGGCATGGTCCGCACCTTTAATTCTTTCAGAAGTTCCAACCTGGTACAAAGATTCATCACATTCACGTATGCAACTCAACCATCAGACAAATTTGCGCAACACTAAGCAGACGTGAGATATTACCAGGACAGTGTGCATTCCAATTTGCTTCCCAGCCTGGATGTTCCTGATACTATCATCGAAAAATATCTGGTAGGGATTTCGTGGTCAGTGAATAAACCATCGAACATGAACCTGTGATGAGCATGACAACTGAGTAATTTGGGGGCTTACGGTTGTGAGAGGGTTGATGTTGGCAAGCTTGAGGGCATGCAGCATTGCATCTGTTGATGGTTTGCACAGGATTGGTGACTTTGGTGGCTCAACCCCAGGCTCCGGATCAGCCAGGTGCTTCATTATGTCGAAGATTTCTCCCTCGTTGGATGGCAGCACAGGAGTAGAAGACGTTGGGTTCAATGTCTCGAAGCACAGAACGCATTCGAAGCAGTCCTCGATTCCCAGCCTCTTCAGGGCCCTTGAGGCATGGATCCTATCACCATTCGTGAACACCTAGTAGCACGGTTGCAGTATTATAAGTACATCATTCCAATACCTGAGTTTTGATGATTTTTTTTGTTTTTGAAATGGTGATACATACAACTTTGCGGATGGGTAAGCTCAGTAGGATGTTCCTGAGCACAGGGTCAGGCTTGAGTTTTTCGTACGCCAACCTTCCATGAACAAAGCTGCAAAATAAACACAGTCCATTGAGAATCTGTGGTTTCCTTTCTCCAAATTTCTGGCCAAAAGAAACCTGCAACAATAACTTTGGAGGTAGAGAAGCGGGTAGTACCTGTGGAAATCATCGTAATCGAACTGGTATCCCACAGCCTGCATCAAAGGACCATAAGAAACATGGTTAACAAGACTAAAGAAAGAAACGAAATGGGTTGTCTTCAGTTTATACACACGAAGAAGCATTGTCAAGATTATTAGAAACAAATAAGCAAAATCACACGGACGCACCCGCAGACCGGCCATGGTGGTCCCGTACTGCTTGTAGAGGAGGATGCAGAGCTCCAGGCTGATGCTCTTGTCGATGCCGAGCTTCTCAACCATGTATTCTGCACCGGACAATCATCAAACAAAGGGCATGAACTCGTCAAACACGATGCGTAAACAAGTAGCCATCTCATCCTGCAGATTAGACTGACTGTCCTTCGAGTAAGGGTCACAGGCGGTTGGATGCGAGCGAGTACCTTGGATGTTCCTCATGACGTCGACCCCGATGCCGGAGCTCAGCGGGTACAGCGTGTCATCAAGGTCTGAACAAAGAACAGAGTATAATATGTACAGTACATCGTCAGGTACTAGTAGTACTAGAGAAGATGGTGTGTGAGATTTGGCAACAGATTGGTGGAAGAACACGTACCGAAGAGGAGGCAGTCGCAGTTGGGCCTCTGGTAGTTGCCGCCGCTGCTGCCCTCGTGGCCCATTTCGCTCGCTCGCTCGATCGATCGATCTGCAACCAACCAACCAAACAACCACCAAGAACAGATTCGTCAGAGAACTCCGTCGATCCCGAACCAATCAATCGAGGGACAGGAAGAACAAGATGGCGTGGTTTAGATCTAAATCACCCAATCAGTCCTCCGCATTGCAGGCAGACCGGACACGCGCAGCCCTCAGCGGGATGGAACAGCTCTATAGTAGCCACGAAGAAAGGGCAAAGAGGAACGGCCGGGGAATGAAAGATTGGAGTTTGGAAAAAAAACAGAAGCACGTACCAGAGATTGCAGAGTGACGAAGGCAGGGAACCGTGGTCGAGGAGGAGGAGAGAAATGGCGGGTTGCGGAGGGGGTTGGGGAGTAGTGTGAAGCAGGGCGTGGGGGGATATTTAGACCGGATGGAATGGGGGTGGATGGGCGTCGGCGGTGTCGGCGTCGGAAGTGACGACGAAGAAGGGCGAAAGAGGATGGGACGGTGGCGTTTGAAACGGAAAAGAGGAACCGTCCCGTTCCAGTGTTTTATTTTTATTTTTGTTTACTACTCTAGTACTGTGCTATAAAAATAAGAAATGAAGAAAAGAGTACTCTCCCTCAGTCCTAAATTAATTTGGGATATAGCAAGTACTAAGTAAAGCCAAGAAATATTTTGTTTTAGACCAAAATAAACGAGAATGGACAGCCTAAGATGTCCAAATCATAAATCAAATTCTGAGAAATGATTTGTTCAGTCAATTCGTGCAGTTAGCTGTCCAAATCACCCAAATAGAGGACTCACTCACTCTCAGGTCATAATCGGCTCATCAGATTCGAAAATATAAGATATTTTAGTTTAGTAAAACTATATATGTAGACACCTTTTAGTATAAATTTATATGCTAAAAGATGTCTAAATACATTTATTTTACAAATCTAAAATATATTATATTTTTAAACGGAGAAAGTATCTTTTTATTTTACTTTTCTTTTGCTGCTAACTTAGCCGTGAAGCCAGTCCAGCACACCTGCATTTGTGCAGCGTCACCACACCTGCACCCTTCTCCAGCACAAAAACAGAATTTCGTACCAGATCAGAAAGTACTACTCCTGTATTATATATACTGCTCCTCCTGTATTTAAGTAAACAACACAAAAGTCATGGCCCCAAAATGAAGGAACAGGGCACCGTCCAAAATCCACAAGGTCCCCTCCTCCTTGGCCAAGAAGATTTTCCCTCCAATTCAATATTCAACAGCAGCAGCGGCTTCAACTCATAGTTTTAAAAACCGGACCGATTCGTTGCTTTAATGGAAAAAACCATGGTTCGATGACCTCGGCGGTTTTTTAAGAGACACCAGTCCAAATAGCAAAAAACCAGGAAAAAAACAAGTTGTAAGAGGAATCAAACTCAAGACCTTATCCTAGATAGAAATAACACCACGTAAGGCCCAATACCACTTGAACACACCATATTTTGTGATTGTCATTTTTTCTGATTTTTGCTTAAATTTTAATTAAAAGGAACGGTTTTTTGTCGCCATTGAACCAAATGGACCATTGGTCCAACCACTAAAAACCTAAACCAGTAGCCTCACCGGTCCGGCTTTTAAAACTATGCTTCAACTTTGGCATGCACCGTATTGTTTCGCTCTGTAAAAAACGGATCGCGATCACATCTGCCCCCAGTAACAATGTCAAGCCGTCAGTCCCTGCCTCCTCCGTTCGCCGCTCCGGCGACAGGAGGGCGGGTAGAGAAGGCGCCACGTCGAAATAATTTGCCTCCGCTCTTCTTCCATTTCGAAGTCGCCCTAACAGGTGGCGTTTGGGGGCATGTCGCTCGGTCGTCTCGTAGATCTTTGGATCTGACAAGACCTGTGCCTGGTGGTCGGTGGTTGGCACCCTCGCGGGTGGTGTCTTGTCGGCTGCTGTAGTTGTGTTTGCTATCTTGCAGTAGGGTGCGCGGACGACGGCAGGCGGCGGCGTTCCTCTTTTTCTTCGACTACATCGGATGAAGTTGACGGCGTCGGAATCTGGTGATCACGGGGAAGATCCCCGGCGGCACGTGTCACAAAGTCTCGATCTCGTTGCTCGCGGCGGTCCGATTCATCGGCTCAAAGAGCATCTTTATATGCGAAGGTGCTCTCCCAGATCTTGGTTTGTTGGCTACTCATCTCTTCTTCCGGCGTGGCCATGATGGCGAAGGAGGACGACGGTGGACAATGTTTCGGCAAGGCACAGTTTTCTCTAAGGGTGGACTTGTAGTTTTACTCCTTGTGTGTGGTTCTTTGTGCAAAGTTGCTTGACACGTATTTTTATTTCATATGATGACCACATGTGTAATCTCTATAAACGTTTTGTTTAATGGAATATATGGTTATTTCAAAAAAAAAATTGGCATACACCGGCGGTAACCACCGCTGGTCTCCCTTTTTGCTGAAATTCTATCATATACTTCTCTCTGCACACCACCAATCGACATGGCCACCCACACGAGGCACAAATACACCATCAAATTGAAAGACCACAACTAAGACAAGCAATGAACAACCGCGTGGTTCAGATCTAAATCTTGTAATCAAGTACTCCGCATTACCGGCAGGATGGAACAGCCCAAGAGTAGCCACAAAGAAAGCGCAAAGAGGAACGGACGAGGAATGTACCGACAGAGATTTGAGAGTGACGAAGGCGCCGGATGAGAAGATGGGATAGGTGGGGAATCGTGGCCGAGGAGGAGAGAAATGGTGGGTCGGGAAGGGGGTTACGGAGAGATTGGAATAGTGTGAAGCCGTGGGGATATGTAGACCGGAGGTAGTGCGTCGACGGCGTCGATGTGGGAAGAGATGACAAAAGAGGATGGGGCGATGGTGTTGGAAATGGAAAAAAAGAAACCATCTCTTTTCCATATCTACTCCCTCCATCCTAAAATTGACTTGATTTTGTATAAATTGACATATACATTAAAATATGTATAGATACGTATGAATTTATGCAAATCCGACAACTAATAAACGAAAATGTTAGACCAAATAAACGAGAATAGACAGTGTAAGATGTCCAAATCATCATCAAATCCTGAGAAATCATTTGTTCAGACAATTTTGGTTTTCTAGTTGGCACGTATCGTGCAAGAATGGTAGCGAAGTATCCTTCTTATTTTACATTTCTTTTGCTGCTAACTTAGCCTGCAAGCCTGTCCAACACGCCTGCATTTCTGCAGCGTCACCACACCTACACACGCCTCGATCGGTGCCGCCACGTGCACCATTCTCCAGCACAAAAACAGAATTTCGTACCAGATCATAAAGTAGTACTACTCATCATCACGTGTATTTAAGTAAACAGCAAAGAACTCGTGGCCCGAAAACGAAGGAAGAGCACCGTCCAGATTCCACAAGCAGCTCTTCTCTCTCCTCCTCCTTGGCCAACAAGGTTCCCTTCAATTCAATATTGAACAGCAGCGGCTTCAACTTTGGTGTGCACCGACCACTACCACTTTTTTTTTTTTTTTGAACAGGAATGGTCCCGAAGGACCCAGAGCTTGTATTACGACGTCACAGGGTGTACATTTACAGAAAGGACCTCATACAGCAGAGAAATAACAACTAGGTCCTGAAATTTAACAAAGAACACCCTAAAAAAGATTACAGAAACGCGATCGAGTCCATGCTTGACGCCGGCGACGACGAGCCTGCAGGCGCGGCCACTCCATCTCTCACCGGGGACGAGACCACTTGGTAGAGACAGAGCGCAAACGACCATGCCTGGGCTCGGGAAGACCCTCGCGAAGAGGGAGAAGACGCTTGCAGCCACGCAGAGCACGGCGGGCCATCCATATGGCCAAGAATAGCGACGGTGAGACGCCGCTTGGGATCCGCCGCAGAGGCACAAGCTCAAGAAGCCTCCCAAGCCACCAGAGCCTCCAAAGCGCACTGCAGCCCGCATCTTCCCTTTGCCTCCACGGCCACCAGAAGATAAGGGATGCGTAACGCCTCGAGCAGTGGTGGCGCTTGAAGAGGGAGCCGCCGCCGCCAGTCGCTGCCTCCTTCCCCGCCTCCACGGCCGCCGAGGAGATGAACGAGACCGAAGACGCGAAAGGCCACCACCACCCGGCGCCAAGTGGTAGCACCGACGCCTCAGATCCATGCATCACCAAGCCCACCATCTCAATCCCTCGCCCCCACGGCCGTCAGAGGGAGATGGAAGAGCACGGAAAACACCGATCCGGAGGACGTCGGACCTCTACTTTATTGATGGAAGTGGTGGCCGTCACGCAGTCGCTCCAACCAGAGGAGCAAGAACGCAGGAGGACGAACCCTAGAGCCCCGATCCGCCACCTCGATCTAGAGCTCCACCTCCGGGCATAGAGCCCACAACCGGCACACAGCCACTACAACTAATCCTACTAACTACGGTGCCTCTCCCTGTCCAACTCCGACCGGCTATTCCGGCGGAGAGGACCAGGGAGGGGCCAGGTTCCTGGCGGCGCGCTCGCAAGAAGAGAGGGATGGGGAGGGGAGGGGGGGGGGCGACCTGCCGAAAGTAGAAAAAATGCGCGGGGAGTAGTAGTAGCCGACCACTACCACTTGCTGGTCTCTTTTTGCCTGTCTAAGATTCTTATCATACACTACGCCTAGGGATGTCAAATGGCGCGCCAGCGGCGCCACATATGGCCATATAATTTTGTCATAGGCTTACTCTCTTTTGGATTAGTTTCTACAAGCACATATCTATAACTAACAGCAAATAAGTGGCACTAAACGGGATGCCGTTTACATTCCTAACTACGCCCCATTCTGTCTCATTTTATTTGAAACGGTATAAAAAAATTGACTGGTTCATTGACGGAAAACCGGCTGAAACCGCTAAAAATGCACCAACACAGTCATACAAGACAACCTCACGCCACCGATCGACCTGGCCACCCGCAAGAAGTACAAACACGCCATCGAATTGAAAGACCAAACTTGAGGCTGTCAACGAGCGGTCATCGACATCACTCTTATTCGAGAAAGCAAACCTGGCTTCACGCAAACGACGCCGGATCCCATGTCGGCTCATGCCAACAGTCGGCCACACATGCCAACGGAAGACAACTTCGACTCTGACGACGAGTGTCGTCGGGTTGATGAAAAGTATGCCGAGAGGGGTTCCGGCGGGGTGAGAAATGAGGCATGACACAGGTAGAGGTCTGAGACGATGACACTTGGTTTACACAGATTCAGATCTGACCGCGGTGTCCGGATCCTACGTCCTGCTATCAATCACAATTGAGGTGAATTGTAATGTGGATGAATGTACCCTCAGGGTTTCCCTAGTCCCGGCTTATATAGACAGCCGGACTAGGTTTACATGGACGATCACATCTGGCTACGCTATAGATTACAAGATGGACAACTTATACACTAGTAGAAAAACGACCTTTCGTTTTTTGCAGCTCCAGCCATGGCCCCATATCACTAGTCCCGGTCCATGGGCAACCTCTAGTCCCGGCTGGTAACACAGGCCGGGACTAGAGCTCCTGTAGGACCCATGGCTATATTTAGTCTAGGTTCTTGTTACAAGCCGGGACTAGAGGTCAACCTCTAGTCTAGGTTCATTTTACCACCTGGGACAACTTATTACCACTATATATGCATGTTCGACCCAGCCCAAAAGCATGGCCACTTCCTCCAAGTAACAGCTCAAGTTTATCCTAATTTTGGTGGCAACTTTCAATCCAAGATTTGGTGGCAACTTTCAATCCAAGATTTGGTGGCATCATCTATCAATCGAAGCTTCTAAAATGGTTAGCAACTCCAATCATTCACCTCTTATTGTTATAGTTTAGCTCAATGCTCTAGAACTAGCTAGAATGAGGAATTTCATGCTTAGAAGTGTAGAGGGGATTTTAGATGTGTAGTTTTAAGCATAGTTTGATTATACAAAAAGCTACTGAAAGTTGAGATATGCATTTGAAGAGTTTTGGATCTCAGAATTGAATAAGGTTTTCACTGCTAGAGCAATAATTAATTAGTCAACATTTTTATGTTAACAGTTTTGTCCAATTCAAAAATTAGTGCATGTAAAATTTTAATCTGATAAAAAATCTTAATTCAAAAATTAGTGCATGTAAAAGTAATTGTAGTAAAAATGATCCAAACTTTTTATATGATAGAAAATTTTAATTATACTGCAGATGAGCCGAGAATGGATGTATGACGCTCCCTGAATGTCTGACGCGTTCATTAAAGGCGTGCATTCTTTCCTCGAGTTGGCTGAGGCAAACAAGCGGAATAGTTTTATGTGTTGTCTGTGTCGTGTCTGTCGGAATGAGAAGGATTACTCTTCATCCAAAACCATTCACATCCACCTGATTTATGAAGGGTTTCGCGGCATAGTAAATCAAAATTTTCTACGGAGCGAACAGAGGGAAAGCCAAGATCTAATCTAGGAGATGCAAACAACGAGAGAGATTGGATTAGATCTTCATACCCTTGAAGATTCGCATGCGAACGCTCGCTTTAACGTGGGTGATGTAGTCGCATTCGCCCACTAGTGCAGCCCCCTTTAACTCCGGTTGGGAGGGCCTCTAACAGCGTTCCCCAACCGCTGTTGAGGGTTCGTGTTAGAGGGGTTTTTAACACCGGTTCTTATACGAACCGGTTAAAGGGTGGCGACGGGCTGCCGCAGTTCGCTTCTTTAACACCGGCCAGATCCGAACCGGTGTTAAAGGTTCTTCTGCCATGCGTAGATTTAGGCTTTTCGCCGCAGAAAACGGCCTAAATATTCGCCAGAAAACGGCCTAAATCTCGCCATGCGCATTTCGCCTGCCCGTCGGGCGATTTACTGCGTGAGGGGGAGCGAGGGAAATCGATCGAGCGGTATACTTATAAATCGTCATCGGTACATACGAGTACATGAATAATTAAACAACTATTATTATACACAAACATCGCCATCGGCACATACATCACATCGGCACATACATCGTCATCGCTCATTTTGGTGGATATCTAAAGAGTTCTCCGCCAGCGTGATTTACCTCATCAAGTATGAACCCCGCCAATTCCTCTTGAATGGCTCGTATGCTCAAATGGTAGGAGTTGGTCCCGCATCCGCTCGATCTGAATATATATGAAGAATGGGCCACAATATATATATATAAGAATCAAACTCAACACAATTGATGGTAATAAAATAATGTTGTGGACTTTGTTTACTTACTCTAAATTGTTCTAGTGCGGCTTGGCATGTCGCACATATCGTGTTGCGAATGAATTCGCAAACATAGTACCCACATAAGTTATTGCCGTGTCCCTGATGCGCGCACTTTACGAGAATAGAGAGTTCAATCAAAATAATAATCAATAAAGCATGATATAATGGAATTGGAAGCTAGCTAGTATTACTTACATTTTGGTCTACAAATTTTAGTTCTTCTGACCATTCACCCACGGCCTTGTCCGTGAACATTTTCCAAACCCTGACCGACAAAGAAAATGGATAAAGGAGTAATTAATTACTTATTGTCACGAAAGTTGCCGATGTAGTGCGATAATATGATTGAAATTACCTCTGGAGCATCTCTCTAAAGTCTGCCCATAGCTCTTTTTATTTTCGTAACGAGTCCATGACAAGGACTTTTCCTGAGTCGGGTTGAATGACTAGCAGAATAAAGTGGAACCTACGACGCATAACTCATCATCGCTACACTTAACATCGAGTAAGCCAAATGTAATGTGTACAAGAGAGAGGGTAACAGTACTCACGAGAAGTTGTAAGGCAATAGTATTTCCCTTTTGGTTTGTTGTCTCAGTAAAGACTTTAGCAAGTAATCTTCTGTTTGCCCGAGTTTGTCTCTTACCACTTCTTCATGAACTCTATTTGGGTCAACGAACCCAATGTCAAAAGGGCCTCCTTTCATGCATTACATAACCTTTTTCCTGCATAATAGTATATACATATATGGTGAGCATATATATATACATGCAATTAATGAAGTGAATGAGATGAGATAAAAATTACAGAAATAGTACTTACACACAATAAAGGCTGATGGCAGATTTGTCGAGTTCCTTCTGATTGAATAGAAAATGCAAGTCTTGAATGTTGAAGTCGATCGCGTCGTCCGCACAAGAAAATCTGATCTCTTATATGCGCCGTGATCCATTCTTCTTTTCTCGCCTTGCAGAAATGAAGGTACCACTTGTGCAATTTTCGCATCTTTGTTGGTAGATTCTTGAGCTCCTCTTTCTTGACTAGATTCTTCCCATACTTCCATGGCTGTATGGGGTTGACATCGATTTGGGCAAGTTGTCTCCCATGACGCTCAAGTATGCAATGTAAGTCATCCCCATCTCATTGGCCTTTCTTTGTAGCTCGCCTCGTAATCATCTACGGAGGAGCGCCCGCTTGTCAAACATTTGGAGCGGGCGATGATTGGTTTTCCTGCTCTCCGAGCATGGGAACTGTTTTCCGGGTGCCTCACGATCGCTACTTTCAGTCTCCTACTACGCCTTGCATCCGCCTTTAAAATCTGGCGTAGTCCGCACAAGTGGGGTTTCAGGTTTCAAAAGATTTTTGTAAAACTTCTCCACCACCGCCGGATCTATTTTCTCCTTTGGCTCGGCCCGCCTAGGTGCAGAGAATTTCTTGACCTGTTCTCCCGAGATCCTATTGGTCTCCTCGTCGCTGCGATTCCACTCAGAAACCGCAATGGCTTGGCGGAAGGCTGCGGACGTAGTTTTTGAACTCTTTGGCGACGGTTTCTGCGGATTTCTTTGTGGCGAGCACTATGATGCTCGTGGCGGTGCTCTTCCGCTTCTGTTGAGGAGATGGCTGAAGCACCGGAGATGGTCGACGGGTCGAGATGGCTGCCACAGAGATGGCCGACGGCCGGAGATGGCTGCCGACAGAGATGGCCGACGGGCGGAGATGGCTGCACAGAGAGATAGTCAAGCGGCTCGATCACACGCTGGAGATTTCGGGGTGCAGTGACCTCCAATTTGGAAGCACAATGTGTTCCTTCTTCCAAAGAATGGTTGTTTTCACCGCAAATTTGAGTTGAGTTTCCCTTCACCGTAGCATGGTCAAGCTGTGCTTCCTCATATTCCTTCACAACCTCATCCACCCCGACAATAGCATAGCCATCTCGAATCGGTCGGCGGTGGTAAGTTCCACCAGCTACAGGAGGTAAGGCATAGCCGATACCACCTTAATGGATAAGCCCATTAATCTCACATGCAGCTCAGTGTTCGCTCTCCGTGATCTCATCAACGGGTATCGAGGACCCGTCATTTCAAGCGTTGGCTGCACGTTCTCCGTGGAAGCCACCGCTTCCGCTTCCAGAGTCCGGCTGGCAGCTTCCAATGCAGGCTCTTCATGCCGCTGAGATGGGCCGGTAGCTTGATGGCTCATAGCATTCACTTGCGTCTCGCAGCCGCAAGTGCATGTTCTATCTGTGTCATCCGCTCTGTACGCTCTTTTTCTTTTCTGCCGCGCCATCTGTAAGAGTCGCTCCAGTCGGCAAACCCATCCTTCCACGTCATACCCCCTGTGCCTCGTGCATGTCCAGGGTGTTCTTTTTTACCGATGGCGCGTGTGAGCTGGTCATTCTCTCTGTCGGGATGGAAGGTCCTAGCGGATATTTCGTCGTATGTCGTGATGAGTTCAGTGACGGGTTTGGCAAGGATGGTTGGGAAGATACACAATCATGTTTCTGGGTCCAACCTTGCCCCGATTCCGTAGAACCAAGTCTTTGCACGTAGGTCCCACCCATCTGTCTGGGGTGTGATCCCTCTCTCATAGGCCCTCTCAGCTTCCTCCCACTTAGGCCTCTGAGATATGTAGCCACCTGACCCCGTCCTCTGGTGATATTCCTTCTTCAGGGCATTAAGCGTATTGGTTTCTGACCTCTTTTTATCTATAGCACTTTTTTTATATGTCTCAAATTCGCCGTTGAGGTCTTATCTTCGCATAATATGCGTCTTCGAATCTGAGTCTCATGAGCTTTGACAAATTTGTTCAATTTTGTCTTCCAGCTATGAAAGCCTCAGCCATCTTCTTTAGAGTCCACTCTTTGACATTTTTCTTTATAACCGGGTTGTTTTCATCCTCCTCTGGCGGAAGGGTGAAATTTACCAACAACGAATTCCAAAGCGTTTCTTTGGATCTGTCATCGACAAAGGTACCGTCGCCCTTCTTTGGCTTATTCCAATATTCAATTATGATTGGGATTTGGTCCCTAACAAGAACTCCAGCCTGACGTATAAATTTGTCTGCGGCCTTCTTGGGCTCCATCGGCCTGTCATCAACACGGACTGCTTCGATCGTGAACTTTGCACGATCTTTCAACCGCTGGCTCGCGCCTTGTTTGCTCTTTTTCGTAGAAGAAGATGGTTGCTGGCTGGTCGATCCAGAGGGCTAAAAGAAGAAAGAAGCGTTAATTAATACATGTAGAAGAAGATTGTTGGTGGAAGTCAGCTGAGGCTTAATCAATGCATATACCTCGCCGGACTTTGTAACCATTAAATTGCGTTCACCGGAGTCTTCATCTTCTTCATGACTAGTACTTGAGCTGTCGTCGTCATGTCCCTCCAAGTTCAGATATTGTGAGGTGTCCTCATCAATAATGTTCTCCATTATTTCTTCTTCTTCAAGGTTTCTACTAAGTGGATCCATAGTTTCTAAAACAATAATATTATCTAGAGTAAGAGTGTAAACATTAAAGTGGACTTGGATTCATACACAAATATACATATTATTCATACCAAAAGACACAAATAAATACACAAATGAGTCAGAGGTCCAATTTGTATACAAGTTTTAATCTATGCATGTAGTACAATTTATCGAGCAAACAAGTTTTAATCAGGATGAGTCAGCAATCACACACGTGGCAGACACGTGGCGCTCACCGGTGGGGTGACGTTGGTCTCGTCGGGCGGCGGTGCTCGTCGGACGGATGCGGCGGTCTCGTCGGGCGGCGGTGCTAGCGGCGGGCTTGTCGGGCGGCGGGCGGTGTCGGCGTTGAGGCGTGGCCTACGAGCTACGAAGAGGCGGCGGCGAGACGCTCCTGCACGGGGAAGAGAGCGAGATGGTCAGGGCTCCTCGAAATAGGCTTGCGCCCCGCTATATTAATATAGCAATCACAAGATACAACGACAATGTTCCTGGGGTTTGTCCCTCTGCTCAACAAGCCTGCCGCATCTCCCATCTTCGCTTCGCCGGTTCCCACCTCCGAGCGTCACCCACACCCTCCCCATCGAACTCCCCTGCATCCATCCCCTCCGCCAGGCCGTCGACCCACCCCGCCAGCTCCCTATAGTTGCCCCGTACCGGAGAGCCCATGCCTCCTCCGCTCGCCGTCCGCCCGCTGCTTCTACCTCTCCTGCCGCCACTGATGAGCTCATTGGCCGAGCGCCGCGCTTGCCTCGCCCTCGGCCGTCCTCGGCGCCCAACCTCCCTCCGCCGGGGCCCTCCCACACCTCCTTCGCGACGCTGGCCGCCACTGGGCCGACGGCGCGCCTCACTTCGACGCCAAGCCCGAGCCCGACCACGGCCGCCACGCCAACCTTGCGCCTCGCCAATCACGAGTCCACGGCCCTCCAGCCACATGGCTCCACCACCGCCACCGCTGGCGCCTCCGCCACCGCCGGCTCCACCACCGCCACGCCCTCCGCCACCGCCCACACGCCAGCGCCACACATCGCGCTCAGCCTGCAGCTTGCGCGTCGTCTCCTCCGGGCCTCCTGGCCGACCTTCGACCACCGTCGTGTGGAGACATAGAGGGAGGAAGGATGCGGAAGAGAGGTCGGGCGGCGACCTCGAGTTCAAGCGGCGGCGAGACGCTGGGTGGGAGCTCAAGCGGCGAGACGGCGGGTCGGGCGAGACGAGATCGATCTCTCGGTGGGGAAGAAAGGAAGGAAGGTGAATAAATACACCTCTTTAACACCAGTTCGTGGTCGAACCGGTGTTAAAGGAAGCTTCTCACAAGATGATTACCCTTTAACACCGGTTCGTGGCTGGAACCGGTGTTAAAAAGGAATGTGGAACGAATAATGTTTTAACACGGTTCCAGATCGAACCGTGTTAAAGGGGGCATTTATTTCATGCATTAAAGGGCTTTTTAATTCAAAAATATGATATGAAATTTAGAAAATTCATATCTTTTTCATTTCAACTCGTAAAATATGAATAATATATCATAATTTTCGAAAAATAATATCTATCCATTCATGTAAATCATTTTATATTTACTTTACATGAAATTTTTAAAATAAATAAACACTTATTTCATGCATTAAAGGGGCTTTTTAATTCAAAAATATGATATGAATTTAGAAAATTCATATCTTTTTCATTTCAACTCGTAAAAATATGAATAATATATCATAATTTTCAAAAATAATATCTATCCATTCATGTAAATGATTTTTATATTTACTTTACATGAAATTTTTTAAAATAAATAAACACTTATTTCATGCATTAAAGGGGCTTTTTTAATTCAAAAAATATGATATGAATTTAGAAAATTCATATCTTTTTCATTTCAACTCAGAAAAATATGAATAATATATCATAATTTTCAGAAAAATAATATCTATCCATTCATGTAAATGATTTTTATTAGATCAAATCATATTTTAATGCCGCATCTTTTGTATTAACATTTTTGAATTGATTGGATATTTAAATGTCACATCTTTTGTATACACTTGAGTCTCACCAAGCCTCTCTCAACTTGCATTGTTTTTTGATCAATGTGTTGGTGGTTTTTTGAATTAGCCATTTGGTGGTTGCTTCACAAAACCGTCCGTTTTTTATGCTCGGAAAATGGAAAATGCCTTTTTGGTGCGATAAAAAGGAAAACTCCTCTTGCAAACTATGCCTTGATTCTAGCCATAACATTGGTCATTTGACCCGAATGAGATAGGTCATTTTGAGACAGTTACATAAAGCCGAACTGGAACTGAAAATTAAGATACATAAAAGAACTGAAAATTAAGATACATAAAAGAACTAAAAATTAAGATACATGGCCAGATTAAGTAACAATCGGCCGAACTGGAACTGAAAATTAAGATACATAAAAGAACTGAAAATTAAGATACATAAAAGAACTGAAAATTAAGATACATGGCCAGATTAAGTAATCAATCGAATCGAATCGAAAATTAAGATACATAAAAGAACGAAAATTAAGATACATGGCCGATTAAGTAACAATCGGCCGAACTTGTTTCGAATGTTGGAGTGATTCAGTCATGCTCCGCCTACACTGTAATACTGCCATCGTAGTCGTTGCATTCGCCGCCTCCGCTATCGCTGCCGCCGAGGTCACCGTAATTGAACCTCTGGAGAGTACGCGTGGGCTGGACTTGAGGGTAGCGCGGGCTGGACTTGAGGGTAGCGAGACGGGGTTAGAGTCGGCGATGTCATAGGCCATGACGCTGGAGAGTCCGACCGCGCCACCATAGCCGACGGCCTCGTTGAAGTTAGGAGGAGGTGGACCGTCCTCCTCGTGCGAGCGCCTCTCATGCCGATCCACGAAGAAGGCTTCCCAAGTAGAGAAATAGTCGGGATGCCATCCGGGATTCTCCGCTGCCGGCGTGAGCTCAAGTAGTGGTTCGTGATGGCCATCCCAGCGCCACACCTAGAGGGACAGAGGAACCGCACACCTCCGACGCCAAAGATCCAATCGACGGGGACACAAGAGTCTGGGCAGGGGTAGTTCGAGGCGCAAAGCGCCTCCGCCTCCCTGGGGGTTAGTGCTACGGTGGAAGCCATGGGAAAGAGTGATGAAGTTGCAGATATGAGTCTAGATATTTTGAATGACAATGGAGGCCAACCCCTAGATATATATATATAGTGAACTAGCGGGAAGAACTGGAGGGAAGAATCAAGGAAGAAAATGGCGGAAGAAAAATGGCGGGAAAAATGGCGGATGAACCTTTAGTCCCGGTTGGAGACACCAAAACCGGGACTAAAGATGAACCTTTAGTCCCGGTTGGAGACACCAACCGGGACAAAACACGAGTCAGCACTAATA
The DNA here is from genome assembly GCA_030063025.1 of Avena longiglumis. Classification (NCBI taxonomy): domain Eukaryota; kingdom Viridiplantae; phylum Streptophyta; class Magnoliopsida; order Poales; family Poaceae; genus Avena; species Avena longiglumis. The sequence goes on from CP125973.1 coordinate 19,029,630, forward strand.
ATAGGGGTGAGTGCATGCCGACATTATGTCGTGCGGCGTGTACCTTGTCCCGGATGGTGTCACCAACCGAGACTAAAGATGAACCTTTAGTCCCGGTTGGAGACACCAACCGGGACTAATAATAGGGGTGAGTGTCGACATTATTTTGTAAGTGTCAACACTATGTCGAGCTGCTTGTACTATAAATAGGCATCCTTGTGAGTCCAGTCCTCCTGCCAGTTTGAGGCAGGGACAGCACTACGGCCAGCCAGGAGATGCCGACGAGCCCGGGTCCTCCCAAGATCTCCGAGAACTGGTCATAGAGGCACTCCTAATATGTGAAATTAGTTAGCTCCTGGTGTATTGATCTAGTTAGAGAAGTTACAAAGTGGAAGATGGTTTTTCGAGAGGGACACCACTACGGCCAGTTGTGGAGATGCCGACGAGCCTAGTCCTCCCAAGATCTCCAAGAACCGTCATAGAGGCACTCCTAATATGTGACCGCTGCTTGGAGATCGATCTTAATGGTAAGTACGAATCGGGACAACTTCTTCTCATAGTCCCGGTCCATCCACAAAACATGACTAACACTCAAGACATGTATTAATATTAAAACATGAACTAGAGTTACATAATATGAGCATGAACTTCTTGGCATATGCCCTTCCTTATGATCGCTTGCACGTAACCATGGAGCATCTTCTTTACTTAACGGAATGCTTGGGCCGTTTTCACTGTGAAGGGCGGAATTTCATCAAACTTATTATAATCTTCTGACATGTCTGTCTTGTCCTCGATTCCCACGATGTTTCTTTTCCCCGAAAGAACTATGTGATGCTTTGGCTCATCATATGATGTATTCGTTTGCATATTTTTTCTTTTTTGGTCCGGAGGACATGTCCTTCACATAGAAAACCCGAGCCACATCATTGGCTAGGACGAATGGTTCGCCTAAGTTCTTCATAAGATTGTTGAGATCCACCGTTGTCATTCCGCACTTCTTGTCTACCTCAACCCTCCTCCCGTTAGCTTGACCCATTTGCATCGAAACAAGGGGACCTTAAAATTAGGTCCATAGTCAAGTTCCCATATCTCCTCTATGAACCCATAATACGTGGTCTTTTGCCCATTGTCTTCTGTTGCATCGAGCGGACACCACTGCTTTGGTTGGTGCTCTTTTATCTTGGCCTATCGTAAAATGTATTCCCATTTATCTCGCACTTGGAAAGTACATACAACGAAGACGGTGTCCCGCCAACAAGTACAATTGATCCCCAACAGTGGTGTTATTCGTGAGAAGTCTTTGCAGCCACCAAAACTCGCCATGTGTTTACTTATAATCCATTCATCGACCGCCCTGGTGTTTGAGGCGTATTAAATTCTTGTGTTCATTGATATACGGGCAACCAAGATAGATCTTTGTAAAACCGTGTAGTGTGCTTGATTGAGAGAATGCCCGTCCCTACATATCATTGCTTTACATCCTAGGGTGCCTTTTCCACGCAGCCTCCCTCATGTCGTGATTCGAACACCAATCGCCTTTAAGGTCGAATAAAATCAACACGTAACTCAATGACCTCCTCTCACATAGCCCTTGGAGATGCTTCCTCGCCTAGCACGGTTATGAACATATTTCTTTAAGACTCCCATGTACCTCTCAAAGGGGAACATATTGTGTAGAAATACAGGACCGAGAATGGCAATCTCTTCTACTAGGTGAACCAGAGATGCGTCATAATATTGAAGAAGGATGGTGGGAACACCAACTCAAAGTCGACAAGACATTGGGCCACATCTGCTTGTAACCCCGTAGGCTTTCGGATCGATTACCTTCGAGATATTGCATTGAGGAATGCACATAGATTCACAATGGGTACTCGAACATTTTCGGTAGAAGCCCCTCAATGCAATCGGAAGCAATTGTGTCATAATCACGTGGCTCATGAGACTTCAGGTTTTGGAATTTTTCTCCGCCATATTTATTATTCCTTTATATTCGATTTAAGCCGACGGGACCTTGATACGCTTTACATTCAAAAAGATTTTCTTCTGCTTTGGTAAGAGCGTAGGCAGGAGTTAAGTGGCATCGCTTTTCCTTCTCGCTCGGGATGCATAGGCTCTTCAGGCCTTCACACGCTGCTGGTCTGTCGTGCTTCCGTGTATCTTTTGTCTTCCCATACACTCCTAGAAAGCCTAGCAGGTTCACGCAAACATTCTTCGCCACGCATCACGTCGATTGAAGAGCGGACCTCTAAGACTTTCCAATAGGGTAGGTCCCAAAATATAGATTGCTTCTTCCACATGGGCGTGTCCGCATCGCTATTCGAACAGATAGACTGCCAGACCTTTTCCAAAGATTACTTCTAGGTCCTTGACCATACCAAATACCTCCTCACCGAGACGGAGGACAGGCTTCCTCCGGTTCTCGCCAGACGCTTGAAATGCTTGCCTTTCTTTCATCGATGCAGTTCTAAGAAATCGGCGATACCCTAGGTACACAACCTTCTTACATTTATCCAAATATACACTTTCAGGTCATCTAAACAGGTGTGCATGCATTGTATCCCTTTGTCTGCCCTGAAATGTTACTAAGAGCAGGCCAATCATTGATGGTTACGAAAAGCAATGCTCAGAGGTCAAATGGCTCCCTTTGTGCTCATCCCACATACGTACACTGGTTTGGCCCACACCTGTAAAAAGTTCTTCAACTAATGGCCTTAGGTACACATCAATGTCGTTGCCGTTGCCTCGGCCTTGGATGAGCATCGGCATCATAATGAACTTCCTCTTCATACACAACCAAGGAGGAAGGTTATAGATACATAGGGTCACCGCCAGGTGTTGTGACTGCAGCTCGCTCACCAAAAGGATTCATGCCGTCTGATTTAGACCAAACCTTAAGTTCCTTGCGTCACGTGCAAAGTCCGTACTCTCTCTCGACTTTTCTCCACTGTGACCCATCAGCGGGTGTCTCAACATCGCCTTTCTTACGGTCTTCCATGTGCCATCGCAACAACTTGGCATGCTCTTTATTTCAAGAGACGTTTTAACCGTGGTATTATAGGAGCATACCACATAACCTTGGCGGAACCTTCTTCCTAGGGGCCTCGCCTCAACATCGCCAGGATCGTCTCGTCGATATTATACATGCAAAGGCATACCGCATGCATCCAAATTCTCGATTTCTCACCGCGGTAGAGGATGCAGTCATTAATGCAGCATGTATCTTCTCAGACGCCTAATCCTAGAGGGCGACAACCTTCTTTGCTTGGTATGTACCGTCAGCAACTCATTATTTCTTGGAAGAAGATTCTTCATTTTTACCAACAACTTTGAAAATGCTACGGTCACACCATTCTTCGCCTTCCATTGCAGCAAATCCAAAGGTGGCACCTAGCTTTTGTGGCCATCTTTGCAAGTTGGATACAACAATGTTTTGTGATCCTTTAACATCCGCTCCAGCTTCTCCTTCTCCTTTTCGTTTCACATTCTTCCTTTGCATCAAGAATGGCCCGACCAAGATCGTCATCACGGGCCCATATGCTCCTCTTGATCTTCATTATCTACCTCCGTTGCATTATCATCATATTCGTGATACATATTATGATAGTTTTCATCATCCTCTTCTTCTTCGTTGTCTTCCATCACAACCCCTTTTTCTCCGTGCTTGGTCCAACAATTATAGCCGGGCATGAAACCAGATCAAGCGGTGGGCGTGAATGGTTCTGGTATTTGAGTAGTCTTTCTTGTTCGACAGGAACACACCGACAAAGACATAAAACCATTGTGACCACGGTTTGCATTAGCCACAACGATGAAATTTTGGAGGCCCGTAATGTACTCGAAGTGCGGTCACCAGACATCCATTGCCGATTCATCTGCATTAATATGTAGTATATATCAAAAATAATAGGGAGATGACCATTTATATATATAGTACATCAATGACACATGAAACTATAGTTGCCGACTCGACCGAGACGGAAAGAGCAACAAGAAAGCTTATTTTGAGCTCTCGGCATTTCACCTAACACCTCTAGTGCATATGAAAAACACAACTAGCACTCTTCACACCCTCTTGCTAGGCTCCAAAATGTGAAAGAATGGAAGAGTGGGTGGTGTGTGCTGGGTGGTGTCTTATAGTTTCTTTAACACCGGTCGTGCCACGAACCGTGTTAAAGGGGGGGTGCGCCATCGGTGCAGGATTTAACACCGGTTCGTGCCACGAACCGTGTTAAAGGGGGGGCTCCTTTAATGCCGCAGAGGCCACGCTGGTACGGCCCCCCCTTTAACACCGGTTCGTAGAAGAACCGGTGTTAAAGCCCATTTTCGGGATCAACAAAAGCCCTCGTTTCCACTAGTGTTCTCCTCCTCGTGATCCGATCCGATCTAGCACCACAAGTGGCGGTGCCTCCGTGAGATGCACACGGCAAAGACTCGACGCCTCCTCCTTCCTGACCAGCGAGTATGGTGGAGAGATAGATTGGATCTACAACACGACGTGGTGTATATGGTGGAGAATTTCTGCGCAGGCTTCGCCACAAACATCGGGAGGGAGAGAGGAAGGTAGCAAGGCTGCTAGGGCTTGGAGGAAGGTGTGTTGTAGGGGCACCACCCCTCTATATATAGAGGGGTCAGCCCTGCCCTCCTCCAAGCCTATCTCTAGTTTAAACAATTTAAACTCTCCTTATCTAGAAATCCTATCTCTAGTTTAAACGATTTAAACTCTCCTTATCTAGAAATTCTATCCCGAGATTTAAACGAGTCAAATCTCTCTAGAATCGGCTGGGCCCTATGGGGCCTTGTGCCCTGGCCCAATGCGCCCAGGACACTCCCTCATAGGCCCATGCCCCCTCCCGGAAGGTGGGGCCACGTTGGTCCCCTTCCGAAGGTTCTAGAAGCTTCTGGTACAATACCGATTAACCCGGAACAATTCCGAACTCCAAAAACTGCACGCCTTATATGAATCTTATTCTCCGGACCATTCCGAACTCTCGTGATATCCCGGATCCCATCCGAGACTCGAACAAAAATTCATAAACCAATTATCCAATCTATCCTAGCGCCGAGATACGTTATGTGTGACCTCGGGTTCGAGAATATGCGACATGATCTTCTATCAATAATCAACAGCGGTCAGGCACCCATATTGACTCACACATTCATCGATGATCATATCGGATGAACCACGATGCCGTGATTCAATCAATCCCATATATATATTCCCTTCGTCGCGATATTTTACTTGCCCGAGATTCGATCGTCGGTACCATCATACCTAGTTCAATCTCGCTCACGCAAGTACTTTACTGCTCAGAATCCGATATCACTTTGTGATTAACTCCTTAACCACATGCTTGCAAGCGTGTTGATATCGATTAAGTGGGCCCAAGTATATCTCTCCGACTTGAGAGGGACAAATTCCATCTCGATACATACAACCCAATAGATACTTTCCGATCACCGAGAGACACCTTTATGATCACCCTCTCATAGGATGACGTTTGATGACCTCAAAGCTTTCTTCCGTACTGTGGAGTTGCATTATCTCATGGTCTAAGGAATACAATATTTGACATAGGAAAAGCTTTGCAAAGATGAACACGATGAACGATCTAATTGCTTCGCTTAGTTTGGGTCATCCATCATATCATTCTCCCAATGATATGATCTCATTATCAATTGACAACTCATGTCTATGGTTAGGAAACCTTAACCATCATTGATCAATGAGCTAGTCCTTAGAGGCGCATTGTGACACGGTGTTGTTCACAAACCACACAAGTATTAATGTTTCCGCTTAATACAATTCTAGCATGGAATATAAACTTTATCATGAACAAGAATTATAATAATAACATCTTTATTATTGCCTCTAGGGCATAATTCCAACAGCCTCCCACTTGCACTAGAGTCAATAATCTAGTTTACATCCGCAACAATCTCACACCCATGGCAATCGAGGTGGTGATCATGTTTTACACGTGGAAGAGGTTTAGTCAATGGATCCGTGACATTCTGATCCGTATGTACTTTGCTAATCTTCGATCTCCATCGCTATATAATCTCGGATTATATGAAACTTGCGTTGATATGCTTGGTCTTTGGATGATATCTTGGTTCCTTAGCGAGTTATGATGGCGCCAGTGTTGTCACACAATATCTCCAAAGGTCCAATGCACTTGAACCACGCCAAGCTCGATGATGAAGTTTTGATCCAAACTCCTTCACTTGACGCTTCGCAGCAGCCATGTATTCCGCTTCATCTTAGATCCCGCGATCACGCTTTGTTTGCAGCTTCTCCACAGCTCCTCCATTCAAAATATAAACGTATCCTGTCGAGATTTAGAATCATCCTTGTCGGTTTAAACTAGCATCGACGTAACCTTTACGACAAGTCGTTCATCACCCCATAGACTAAGAACATTTCTTTAGTTCTATTTAGGTACTTTAGGATGTTCTTCACGGCTGTCCAAAGGTTCCACTCTGGATCACTTTGATATCCGCCGTCAAACTAAGAGCATTGGACACATCCGTCTAGTACACAACATGGCATACATGATGGAACCTATGGCCGAGGCATAAGGCACTTTGCTCATAGCTTCCTATCATTTATCAGTGGACACTGAGCCTTGCTCAATATCTTACCTGACAACATGGGCACTGAACCTTTCTTTGCCTTATCCATTCTGAACCTTTTCAGAACTTTTTCTAGGTATGTACTCTAGCTTAAAGCTATCAGGCGTCTTTGTCTATCTCTATAGATTTTGATGCCCAATATATAATCAGCTTCACCTAGGTATTTCATTGAAAAACACTTGTTCAAATAACTCTTCACATCATTAAGCATGTTGATGTCATTTCCGATAATCAATATGTCATCCACATATAGTACCAGAAACGTCACCGAGCTCCCACTCACTTTCTTGTAGATACAAGCTTCGTAGCAATTTGGAACAAATCCAAAGCTCTTGATCACTTGATCAAAACGAAGGTTCCAACTCCGAGATGCTTGCTTCAGTCCATAAATGGAACGCTGAAGTTTGCATACTTTACCAGCATCCTTAGGATCGACAAAACCTTCGGGTTGCATCATATACAACTCTTCATCAATGTTGCCATTGAGGAACGCAGTCTTGACATCCATCTGCCATATTTCATAATCATGAAACGCAGCAATTGCTAATAAAATCCGAATGGACTTAAACATCGCTACGGGAGAGAAAGTCTCATCGTAGTCAACACCTTGAACTTGTCGAAAACCTTTCGCAACAAGCCGTGCTTTATAGACGGTAACATTACCATCCGCGTCCGTTTTCTTCTTGAATATCCAATTGCACTCAACGGCCTTTCGGTCGCTAGGAGGATCCACCAAAGTCCATACTTGGTTTTCGCTCATGGATCCCAATTCGGATTTCATGGCTTCCAGCCATTTCTCAGAGTCTGGGCTCATCATCGCTTCCTCAAAGTTCGTAGGTTCACTGTCTTCTACCAACAAGACAGTCAAGACAGGGTTGCCATACCACTCAGGAGGGGCACACGACCTTGTCGACCTGCGACGCTCAAGAGCAAGATCGTCCAAGCTTCATGATCCTTGTCATTAGCTTCCTCTATTGTTGGTGCAAAGCGGCATCGAACAATTTCAAAGTCGCGCTACTCTCCAATTCAAGAGAAGGTTCAATAACCTCGTCTAGCTCTACTTTCCTTCCACTCACTTCTTTCGAGAGAAACTCCTTCTCAAGAAAGGAACCGTTTTTGACAAACACTTTGCCTTCGGTTACGTGATCAAGGTATACCCAATAGTTTCCTTAGGGTATCCTATGAAGACGCATTTCTCGCTTTGGGTTCAAGCTTGTCCGAATCAACTTCTTGACGAAGCTTCGCATCCCCAAACTTTAAGAAACGACAACTTAGGTTTAGCACCAAACCACGCTCATACGGTGTCGCCTCAACGGATTTAGATGGAGCCCTATTTAAAGTGAATGCAGCGGTTTCTAATGCATAACCCCAAAATGATAACGGCAAATCAAGAAGAGACATCATTGATCGGACCATATCTAATAGGGTTCGATTCCAAAGCTCAGACACACCATTGCGCTGTGGTGTTCCGGTATGGCGTGAGTTGTGAAACGATTCCACTTGCTTTAAGATGCGTGAGAAAATCATAACTCAAATATTCACCTCCACGATCGGATCGTAGAAACTTAATCTTTACATTACGATGGTTCTCCACTTCATTCTCAAATTCTTTGAACTTTTCAAATGTTTCAGATTTATGTTTCATTAAATAGATATACCCATATCTACTTAAGTCATCGGTAAAAGTGAGAAAATAGCGATATCCACCGCGTCGAAACACTCATCGGTCCGCATACATCGGTATGTATGATTTCCAACAAGTCCGTTGCTCGCTCCATCATACCGAGAACGGGTTTTGATCATCTTGCCCATGAGGCATGGTTCGCATGTGTCAAATGATTCAAAATCAAGATACTCCAAAAGTCCATCGAATGGAGTTTCTTCATGCGCTTTACACCAATATGACCTAGACGACAAGTACACAAATAAGTAGTATTATCACTATCTACTTTGCATCTCTTGGCCTCAATGTTATGGATGTGTGTTTCATCCCTTTCGAGATTCGTAAGAAATAAACCATTCACGAGGTGCATGACCATAAAAGATGTTACTCATATAAATGGAACAATCATTATTCTCGATTTAAATGAATAACCGTCTTGCAATAAACACGATCCGAAATAATGTTCATGCTCAACGCAGCACATAATAACATTTATTAAGGTTTAAAACTAATCCCGAAGGTAAAACTAAGGAGAGCGTCGACGGCAATCACATCAACTCTTGATCCGCTGCAACGCCAAGATCGTCACCTCATCCTCGCAAGCCGCCTATTCCGTAGCTCCTGCTTAGAGTTACAAATATTAGCAACAACCGATCAAATACCCGTGCACTACAACGAGGGCTAGTAAGGAAAACATCAATAACATGTATATCAAATATACCTTTGATGGTGCCACCTTCTTGTCGCTAAGTACTTGACAACGATGCCCAAAGGACCCTTGTCCTTGCAATAGAAGCACTTAGTGTCCAACTTGGGACCAGACCTGAGCTTCTTCTCAGCAGGGGCATTGCGCTTGCCGCCGCCCTTCTTGAAGGGATTCTTTGCTCCCTTGCCTTTCTTAAAGGAGGGCTTGTTGACCATCAACACATGATTATCCTTCTTGATGTCCACTTCCGCAGCCTTCAGCTTTGCGAAGAGCTCGGTGATCGTATCAGTGGAACCAATATGATTATGAGTCACTACAAAACTTTTGTAGCTGGGAGGGAGTGATTGCAGAACCCTGTCAATCTTGAGCTCCTCTGTAATCGTGCATTCCAGTTGCTCAAGGCGTTGAGTGTAGCCCGACATCTTTATGGCGTGCTCACTAACGGAACTCCCTTCCTCCATCTTGCAGTTAAAGAACTTCTCAGAGATCTCATATCTCTCAGAACGGGCTTGAGTCTGAAACATGGTTTTCAGCTCTCGAGAATCTCAAAGGGCCCGGATAGGTTTCAAACGATTTTGAAGCTCCGGTTCCATAGCAAACAACATGGTGCTCTTAATCACAACATAATCATCTTTGCGCGATCGACAGATGTTTTCACCAGCCGACGCAGCTGCAGGGGGTCACCTAACGCTTTCCCAAGGACATAGTCCTTTGTCCGCCGAGAATGATTCTTAGATTGCGGAACCAATTGGTGAAGTTAGACCCATTGTTTCTAAGCTTTTCCTTCTCAAAGAAAACGTTGAAGTTGAAGTTGGACTTGGCCATTGGATCTACGATTTGCAAGTACAATTTAGACTATGTTCATGATAAATAGTTCAACTTAATCAAATTACTAGATGAACTCCCACTAAATTCAACATCCCTCAAGTTGTTTAGTGAACACGATCCAAATTCACCACACCTAATCCGATCATCACGAAGAGATGTGGTTTCAATGGTGGACAACAAAGTGTCGATCATATCATTCATATGACTCATGCTTAAACTTTCGGTTCTTGTGTTCCGAGGCCATGTCCAGACATGCTAGGCTCGTCACAAGCTAGACCCAAGTATTTCTGCAGTGCAAACTGGCTTGCACCCGTTGTATGTGAGCGTAGAGTCTATAGCACCCGATCATCACGTGATGCTTGGACACGACGAACTTTCGCAACGGTGCATACTTGGGGAGAACACAGTTTTTATCTTGATCTTTAAATGAGGAATCATCTTATAATGCTACTGTCGCGATCTAAGCATAATAAGATACATAAAGGGATAAACATCACATGCATATAACTTTATGTGACATGGTATAGCCAATCCTCGCGCAATGATCTCCATCTTGTGCGTTCCGGCATGATCTCCATCACTCCACCATGATTGCCTCCACCACGAATAGCAACTACAACTATTGCTAACTACTTAGCGATAAAGTAAAGCTATTACATGGCATAAGAAGTTGACTCAGGTCATACACAATTATAAAGACAACCATATGGCTCCTGCCGGTTGTGTACTCATCGACATGCAAGTCGTGAAACATTACAAAACATGATCATCGCATACAATATACACATCACATCTTGGGCCATACCATATCACAGAAAACACTCCCTGCAAAAACAAGTTAGACGCCTCTACTTTGTTGTTGCATATTTTACGTGGCTTATGGGAGTAGATGCTAAGAACGATTCTTACCTACGGAAAGCCACAACGGTGATATTATGGTTGCCAAACTCGTGTTAATCCCATGACAACTATAGTTAGAGAAACCGACATCCACCACCGCATGTGTGGAACAAGCCACACGTCAAGTGGAGCCGGTCTCGCGAACGACGCCGCGTAAGGTTGGCCTGGACCGCTTCAATCTCACTATCCCGCCATAAGAAGAACACAAACAAGAGGCTTGCAAGAAAACATCAACGCCTGCAACAACCATGTTGCGTTCTACTCGTGAAACACATCTACGCATAGATCTAGCTCGATACCATCAAGGGTTTCGGCATAGTAAATCAAAATTTTCTACGGAGCGAACAGAGGGAAAGCCAAGATCTAATCTAGGAGATGCAAACAACGAGAGAGATTGGATTAGATCTTCATACCCTTGAAGATTCAAGACACGGAACGCGTTTAACGTGGGTGATGTAGTCGCTTCTCCTCCTCGTGATCCGATCCGATCTAGCACCACAAGTGGCGGTGCCTCCGTGAGATGCACACGCAAAGACTCGATGTCTCCTCCTTCCTCGGACCAGCGAGTATGGTGGAGAGATAGATTGGATCTACAACACGACGGCGTGGTGTATATGGTGGAGAATTTCTTCTGCAGGGCTTCGCCTACAAACAGTCGGGAGGGAGAGAGGAAGGTAGCAAGGCTGCTAGGGCTTGGAGGAAGGTGTGTTGTAGGGGGGAGGGGGCGCACCACCCCTCTATATATAGAGGGGGGGAGGCCAGCCCTTGCTCCTCCTCCAAGCCTATCTCTAGTTTAAACAATTTAAACTCTCCCTTATCTAGAAATCCTATCTCTAGTTTAAACGATTTAAACTCTCCCTTATCTAGAAATTCTATCCCGAGATTTAAACGAGTCAAATCTCTCTAGAATCGGCTGGGCCCTATGGGGCCTTGTGCCCCTAGCCCAATGCGGACAGGACACTCCCTCATAGGCCCATGCCCCCTCCCGGAAGGTGGGGCCACGTTGGTCCCCTTCCGGAAGGTTCTAGAAGCTTCCGGTACAATACCGATTAACCCGGAACAATTTCGAACTCCAAAATCACTGCCTTTATATGAATCTTATTCTCGACCATTCCGGGACCTCGTGATATCCCGGATCCCATCCGAGACTCAACAAAAATTCATAAACCAATTATCCAATCTATCCTAGCGTCGAGATACGTTAAGTGTGTGACCTGCGGGTTCGAGAATATGCAAACATGATCTTCTATCAATAATCAACAGCGGGTCTGGCACCCATATTGACTCACACATTCATCGATGATCATATCGGATGAACCACGATGCCAGGATTCAATCAATACCATATATATATTCCTTCTCTCGCGATATTTTACTTGCCCGAGATTCGATCGTCGGTACCATCATACCTAGTTCAATCTCGCTCACGCAAGTACTTTACTCGCTTCGTAATCCGATATCACTTTGTGATTAACTCCTTAACCACATGCTTGCAAGCGGTGTTGATATCAATTACCGAGTGGGCCAAGTATATCTCTCGACTTGGGAGGGACAAATTCCATCTCGATACATACAACCCAATGATACTTTCCGATCACCGAGAGACACCTTTATGATCACCCTCTCATAGGATGACGTTTGATGACCTCAAAGCTTTCTTCCCGTACCAGGAGTTGCATTATCTCATGGTCTAAGGAATACAATATTTGACATAGGAAAAGCTTCGCAAAGATGAACACGATGAACGATCTAATTGCTTCGCTTAGTTTGGTCATCCATCATATCATTCTCCCAATGATATGATCTCATTATCAATTGACAACTCATGTCTATGGTTAGGAAACCTTAACCATCATTGATCAATGAGCTAGTCCTTAGAGGCGCATTGTGGACACGGTGTTGTTCACAAACCACACAAGTATTAATGTTTCCGCTTAATACAGTTCTAGCATGGAATATAAACTTTATCATGAACAAGAATTATAATAATAACATCTTTATTATTGCCTCTAGGGCATAATTCCAACAATTTAATCAGGTTTCATGTCCGGCTATATTTGTTGGACAAAGCATGGAGAAAGGGGGTTATGATGGAAGACAGCGAAGAAGAAGAGAACGATGATAATTATCCAATGATTCCTGAATACGGTGGCACTGCACTAGAAGACAATGAACAAGAAGAAGGTGAAGAACGGGCATTAGATGAGACTGCTGATGATCTTCGTCAGGCCATTCTTGATGCACGGAGCGAATGCGAAAATGAAAACAAGAAGAAGAAGTTGCAGCGCATGTTAGAGGATCACAAAAAATTGTTATACCCAAATTGCGAAGATGGCAACACAAAGCTCGGTACCACACTGGAATTACTCCAATGGAAAGCAGAGAATGGTTTATCTGACAAGGGATTTGAGAAGCTACTGAAAATTTGGAAGAAGAAGCTTCCAAAGGATAATGAATTGCCTGTCAGTACATACGAGGCAAAGAAGGTCGTCTGCCCTCTAGGACTAGAGGTGCAGAAGATACATGCATGCATTAATGACTGCATATTATATCGCGGTGAGGAGTACGGGAATTTGGATGCATGCCCGGTATGCGGCACATTACGTTATAAGATCAGACGAGATGACCCTGGTGATGTTGAGGGCGAGCAACGCCCCAGGAAGAGGGTTCCTGCAAAGATTATGTGGTATGCTCCTATAATACCACGGTTGAAATGTTTGTTTAGAAACAAAGAGCATGCCAAGTTGTTGCGATGGCACAAAGAAGAGCGCATGAAAGACTCAATGTTGATACACCCCGCTGATGGGTCGCAATGGAGAAAAATCGATAGAGAGTACCCGAGCTTTGTAGATGACGCAAGGAACTTAAGGTTTGGTCTAAGTACAGATGGCATGAATCCTTTTGGAGAGCAGAGCTGCAGTGATAACACCTGGCCTATAACTCTATGTATATATAACCTGCCTCCTTGGTTGTGCATGAAGCAGAATTTCATTATGATGCCAGTGCTCATCCAAGGCCCGAAGCAACCCAACAATGACATTGATGTCTATCTTAGGCCATTAGTTGAAGAACTACTACAGTTGTGGCGCGACGAAGGTGTTCGTATGTGGGATGAGCACAAACAGGAACAATTTGACCTACGGGCGTTGTTGTTCGTAACCATCAATGATTGGTCTTCTCTTAGTAACCTTTCAGGACAGTCAAACAAGGGATACAATGTATGCACGCATTGTTTAGATGATACTGAAAGTATATATTTGGATAAAGGTAAGAAGAATGTGTACCTGGGGAATCGTCGATTTCTTTCGGCCAGGCATCCGGCAAGAAAGAAAGGCAAGCATTTCAATGGTGAGGCAGATCACCGGAAGAAGCCTATCCGCCATACTGGTGATGATATATTTGGTATGGTCAAGGATCTAGAAGTAATCTTTGGAAAGGGCCCTAGCGGTCAATCTGTTCCAAATGACGCTGACGGACATGTGCCCATGTGTAAGAAGAAATCTTTATTTTGGGAGCTACCCTATTGGAAAGTTCTAGAGGTCCGCTCTACAATCGACGTGACGAAGAATCTTTGCGTGAACCTGCTTGGCTTTATGGGCGTGTATGGAAAGACAAAAGATACGCCAGAAGCACGGCAGGACCAGCAAGGTATGAAAGACCGAGACGGCGTGCATCCAAGAAAGACAGATAAAGGACGTCTAAGTGCTGCCAGCTATGCTCTTACCAAAGAAGAGAAGGAATTTTTTTTGAAGTCCTAAGAAGTATGAAGGTCCCCTCTGGCTTCTCGTCGAATATAAAGGGAATAATAAATATGGTAGAGAAAAATTCTAGAACCTAAAGTCTCATGACTGTCACATGCTTATGACACAATTGCTTCCGGTTGCATTGAGGGGGATTCTACCGGAAAATGTTCGACTGCCCATTGTGAAGTTATGTGCATTCCTCAATGCTATTTCTCAGAAGGTAGTCGATCCAGAAATTCTACCGAGGTTACAAAATGATGTGGTCCAGTGTCTCGTTAGTTTTGAGCTGGTGTTCCCACCATCCTTTTTCAATATTATGACGCATCTGCTGGTACACCTGGTTGACGAGATTACTATTTTGGGTCCTGCATTTCTACATAATATGTTCCCCTTTGAGAGGTTCATGGGAGTCTTGAAGAAATATGTCCATAACCGTTCTAGGACAGAAGGAAGCATCTCGAAGGGCTATGGAACAGAGTAGGTCATTGAGTTTTGTGTTGATTTTATTCCTGACATTAAGTCGATTGGTGTTCCTGAATCACGGCATGAGGAGAGACTGAGTGGAGAAGGCACACTAGGAAGGAAATCAATAACATGTAGGGACGGACATTATTTCACTCAAGCACACTACACGGTTCTGCATAATTCCACCTTGGCAACTCCGTATATAAAGGAACACAAGGATATTGAACGCTCAAACAACCCGGGAAAGCATGGCTCCTTGATTAGAGATGAACACATGAAGACTTTTGGCGGTTGGTTACAAACACATCTCATGAATAACAACACTATTTGTGATGAGTTGTACTTGTTGGCCAGCTCGCCATCTTCGACTATATGGACTTACCAAGGGTACGAGATAAATGCGAATACATTTTACACGATCGCCCAAGATAAAAAGAGCACCAACCAAAACAGTGGTGTCCGCTTCGATGCAACAAACGACAATGGGTCAAAGGACACATATTATGGTTACATAGAGGAGATATGGGAACTTGACTATGGACCTGCTTTGAAAGTCCCTTTGTTTCGGTGCAAATGGGTCAAGCTAACAGGAGGCGGGGTTGAGGTAGACAAAAAAATACGGAATGACAACAGTGGATCTCAACAATCTTGCGTACATGAACGAACCATTCGACCTAGCCAATGATGTGTCTCAGGTTTTCTATGTGAAGGACATGTCTACCAAACCAAGAAAAAGAAAATATAAGCAAACAAATACATCATCGAATGATGAGCCAAAGCGCCACATAGTTCTTTCAGGGAAAAGAAACATCATAGGAGTGGAGCACAAGACAGAGATGTCCGAAGATTATGACAAGTTTCATGAAATTCCGCCGTTTGTAGTGAAGGATGACCCAAGCATCATGTTACTTGATGAAGATGCTCCATGGTTAAGGCCACACGGTCATAAGAAAGTCATATGATGTATTCAGAATTTTGCATGCGGTCGTTTTTTTAGATGCAACCAATATGTACATATGCATGTATATCATTTTGTGAAGTTTTTACAAAGTTTTTTATTTTTTCTGTTTTATAAGCATAATTATACTAACTTTCCATCTGACCGAAGCTTTTAGTCCTAGTTGTATCCACTAACCAGGACTAAAGATATTTCCCGCTATTTCCCACCGCTTCCCGCAATGTTTTCCCGCCCTTTTCCTCTATATCTAGGCCGACCGCACCATCGCTATCCACACATCCACACCTTCCTCTCTCACAACAATGGACAGCGGCTACTGGGCCATTCTGACCCTCGAGGAGACCGAGGCGCTGTGCGCCTCCAGCTACCCTTGCCCTCCGGGCTACCGGCCGCCCGCCGGCTGGATGCTGAGCGCTGGAGGGGTTCCTGTCCCTCCTTTACCTCAAGGTTCTGCACGCCAGGCGTCGATCACGAACCACTTCTAACACGAGCTCACGCCGGAGCAGCGGATGGATCCCTAGTGGGATCCCGACAACTATGACACCTGGAATGCCTTTTTTGCTAACCGACGAGGAAGAGAGCTCTCTAGGTACGAGGGTGATGGCCCTCCCCCGATGAACCACAACAAAGCCGGCCGCCGCCTGTGGTGGGTGAACCGGACTATCATCGGCGTGATGCGCTACATCGCCGGGGGAGACCATCCTCGCCTGCGGTGCCCACAAGGCCACCCGCCACAGAGCCACAAGAAGAAGGCCCCTCTCCCGCCTGGCGGTAGAGGCATCATCTTTCAGGAGACCCCTCCCCCGCCCGCCGTGAATCTGAGGCTGGAGTGGCAGGTGCCCCCGGTATATGCCATGGCTGGGCTGAGGATCCCCAGAGTGGCAGCTGACGATGACGATGATGATGACGATGACGATGACGAAGAAGACCCTGAAGCTGTGTACTATAGGACAAGGAATGATTATGACTAAAGGGGGCGGCTTTAGTCCTGAGTGTTAGTCCCGGTTTGTGGCTGGACCTGAACTAAAGGGGGCCTTTAGTCTTGATTCCGTAGTCGTATTTTTTTTAATTTTAATAAATGTCTTGAGTGTATTAGTCCCGTTTTATGGTTGGACCGGGACTAAAGGGGGGCCTTTAGTTCCCATTCGTACTACGACTTTCCCAAACTATGAAGATGTTGTCCCACTTTGTACTTACCATGAAGATCTGATTTCCAAACACGTGAGGTCACATATTAGGGAGTGCCTCTATGACCAGTTTCTTGGAGATGTCGGAGGACTGGGCTCCAGCGGCATCTCCCTGAAACTGGCCGTAGTGGTGTCCCTGCTCTCGAAGACCATCTTGCAGCTTGTAACTTCTCTAACTAGATCAATATGCGTGGGAGCTAACCTAATTTCACATATTAGGGAGTACCTCTATGACCAGTTTCTTGGAGATGCCGGAGGACTGGGCTCCGGCGGCATCTCCCTGAAACTGGCCGTAGTGGTGTCCCTGCTTTCGCAAACCATCGATCTTGGAGATGCCTCAAACTGGCTGGAGGACTGGCCTATTTATAGTACAAGCAACTCGGCATAGTGTCGACACTCACGACATAATGTTGACACTCACCCCTATTATTAGTGCTCACTCGTGTTTTGTCCCGGTTAGTGTCTCCACACCATCCGGGACAAGGGAAAATCTGCACGACATAATGTCGACATTCACCTATATAATTAGTGCTGCCTTCCCTAGCATGCCTGTCCTAGTCCTGCCTTCCCTAGCCTGCCGCAAGCTTTAGTTTTAGTCCCGGTCCATATTTAGTATGCTAATAAATTTACATAATAGATCTTTTTTTCTGCAAAATTTGATTTATAATACATTATTTTCATCATAACACAACAAAAGATATTGAAATAATAATATTAATAAATTGAAACTCTAGTATACAAAAGATATTTTTTAATTCAATAAAATATTAGTTTTATAACAGAATATGCTAATAGATTTACATTATAGATCTTTTTTTTCTACAAAATTTTACATATAATACATATTTTTCATCATCACAGAATAAAAGATAAAGAAATAATAATATTAATAAATTCAAACTCTAGTATACAAAAGATATTTTTTAATTCAACAAAATATTAGTTTTATAACAGAATATGCTAATAGATTTACATTATAGATCTTTTTTTCTACAAAATTTGTTATATAATACATATTTTTCATCATCATAGAATAAAAGATAAATAAATAATAATATTAATAAATTCAAACTCTAGTATACAAAAGATATTTTTTAATTCAACAAAATATTAGTTTTATAACAGAATATGCTAATAGATTTACATTATAGATTTTTTCTGTAAAATTTGATATATAATACATATTTTTCATCATCATAGAATAAAAGATAAAGAGATAAATAAATTTTAAAAAATTAAATCTAGTCCCGGCCCCAGCCTCCAACCAGGACTAGAGGTCTTTGCGCGCGAGAACGAAACGGCGCCGCAAAAAGACCTCTAGTCCCGGGTGGAGGCTAGGGCCGGGACTAGAGGCCCTCCCTCTAGTCTCGGCTGGAGGCTGGGGCCGGGACCAGAGGTGGTGGGTATAAATACACACCTCCCTCCTCCCGTCCCGAGCCACGAGCCGGGACACCTTTCTTTCTTCTCCAAAGACGATCGACGTCGCTAGGCCGCACGCTGGCTCGCGTCTTGCCAGGTTGCTAGTCGTCTGTCGCGCCGCCGCGCCTGCTTGATCGGAGTCGCCTCACTGCCTCGCCCCACGCTGCCCTTGCACGCCTGCCTCAGATGCGCCTCCGCCGCCTCTCACCGGCCCATCCCAGCCGGTGAGTTTTTTTTTCACTATTTATTAGTTAGTATTTATTTAGTTAGTTAGTATTTATTTATTTAATTAGTTAGTATTTATTTACTTAGTATTTAGTTTTATTTAATTTGTTAATATTTATTCAATTAGTTAGTATTTATTTACTTAGTATTTGCTTAGTTAGTATTTATTTAATTAGTTAGTATTTACTTAGTTAGTATTTATTTACTTAATATTTACTTAGTTAGTATTTATTTAATTAGTTAGTATTTACTCAGTTAGTATTTATTTACTTAGTATTTACGTAGTTAGTATTTATTTACTTAGTATTTACTTAGTTAGTATTAATTTAATTAGTTAGTATTTACTTAGTTAGTATTTATTTACTTAGTATTTAGTTAGTTAGTATTTATTTACTTAGTATTTACTTAGTTAGTATTTATTTAATTAGTTAGTATTTAATTATTTAGTATTTAATTAGTTAGTATTTATTTACTTAGTATTTTTTTCAATATATAGTGTATATTAGTTAGTATTTAGGATATTAGGTAGTATTTAGTGTATAGGGTATTTTTTCCCTAAATAGTGTATTTTTCAATGTGTAGTGTATATTGTTTAGTATTTAGGATATTAGTTTGTATTTAATGTATACATAGTGTATTTTTTCTAAGTAGTGTATTTTTTTCCTAAGTAGTGTATATTGTTTAGTATTTAATTAGGATATTAGTTACTATATAGTGTATATATAGTATATTTTGTCCTAAATAGTGTATTTTTTCTAAAGAGTGTATTTTTCGGTCAAATCCATACCTACTTTAGGATATGCCCGGGCATCCTCGTAGCCAACTCGGCCAGAGCGAGGGAGTACTATGCTCTAGCGGTGTTGTAGGACCTGGCCGCCAGTCGACATCGGGAGGTGCTACCGTCAGGGACGCGTAGCTTGGTGAGGAATCCGGGTGTCGTCGTCGACCCGGATCTTCTTTGGTGGAGGTCACGTGGCCCAGGCAGAGTGCAGAGGGAGCCGGCCCCCGAGGAGGTGGTACGACATCGCGTCAGGAAGGAGGACAAGCACGTCTGTCGCTATATGGTGATGTTGGACACCAGGCTGGCCCCCCATACCTAGCAGGTTATTCAGGGATCTCACCCTAGTTATAGTCCGGTGATGGTTCCGACTATTTGGTTGGTCACATCCCACGGCTCAGGAGCCGGTAGTCGACATTGAGTTTGAGCGATGTTATCAGACAAGATGTTGTTTTTTATATGATATTACTACTTTGTCGTTATTCGAGATGTATTATGACTTCTTTTCTGAGATGTTATTCGAGATGTTATATGATATTAATACTTTTGTTGTCATTCGAGATGTTATATAATTTTATTACTCATATATGCACATTATGTCATAGCAGTTATTCTATGGATCACTTCAACAGTAGAGAAGGTGAAGAACCTTTATTCGATATGATACTGGTTGGTAGAGGACCGCTCCCCTATCAGGATGGAGCGCTCGTCGATCAGTGTGGGGAAGAAGACTGTGGAGCAGAAGATGGATCACAGTTTCTAAATGAGTCCGGTGAGGGAATAGAGATAGAACCTCAAGTCAAAGCGCATACTAGTTTTAATTTCGATGATGGCTTGGAAAATAATGGACCAGCCTTGACAAAGTCTGGCGAGGTATATTATTAAGCCTTTTAATCACTAGTAGATAGATGCATTAATTGATTTGTGTATATATATTAACGAATGTTGTTTCTTATTTTAGACATCCACATCGACCGCGCCAGTTAAAAATAGTAAACGAGGACCGGCCAAAGGGATGCCCGATGATGCGCATCTCACAATTGTTGAGGTCTCTCCAGTGGGCGTCCCGTTGCTTCCTATAAAGAACGCAAACACATTTATTCATCAATGTGGATTTGTTGTTAGGGACAACGTCCCGATCAACATTATCAACTGGAATAAGCTAGCAAAGGCCGATGAATATTCTATGAGTTATGTCGAGGACAGATACAAAGACATACTATGAGATAAGCTCATTCGCCATTTCACCCTACCGTTCTTAGAGACTAAGGAGGCCACAGATGATATGAGGTCCAAAGTTAAGCGTTTCGCTCTTAAGAAGATGACCCAACAGTTCAATAACTATAAGAAAAGATTATACAATGAATATCTCGAGGAAGGAAAAGTTCCAGCATTCGAGGAGTCACTAGAGAAGCAGCGGCCTCACCGGGAAAGATTTCTAGACTACAAGAAATCAGCAATAGCAAAAAAAGGTCCTCAAAGAATAAAGAAAATGCTGCAAAAAAAATATCACCATACGGTGGGGATAGGTGGCTACAGGACTTCAGTTCCTAAGTGGGCGGAAGCCACGAAAGCCTTGCGTGCCCAAGGGCTCACTCCAGCTACAAAGGACTGACCCATCAGAGTAAGGAATTGGTTACTTGCCCATGGGGCAAAGTATGACATGGAAACATGCCAGTTAATATTCGATGAAATGTCCAAAGTTGCTACACCCCCTGGAGAAATTGTTAAAACAATTGAGGAGGTTAAAAAGGGTGACTTACAACCCGAAAGAGAGAACGACGAGGTGACAAAGGCCCTCGGGAATCCTGAAAAACCAGGACGAACACGAGGCTTTGGACCTTCTGTGCCGTGGAAGACTGGGTTTCCTGAGGACACTGAATCCTATAGAAGCCGAGCGAGGGCAAAGAAGCGGAAGGAGATAGAGGAGGCATCCCGGTTGCGTCGCGTGGAAAGAAAGAACGAGGAAATATATGCCATGCTAAAGGAGCAACATAAGCAGCTGGATGAAATGCGCCAGCAAGGGCCAAGTCATCAGCGGCTAGAAGAAAGTGTCGGTGTCCCATCTTAGCGGAGAAGCAGTGTCGCTTCCACGGTGGCCGATTCGATAGATCGCTATCCCGTGGACAATACCACTGAGAAGACAAGTTGCGAGCTGCATGTGGGAGTGATGAACTTATCCTTCAAGGCGGCTCTCGGCTATGCTTTATCTTGTGAACCTGAAGCACGCTGGCATTGCAAAGAGATTCCAGATGGCTATGCTCGTGTCGGGGTGGATGAGATTCTACCTCAATATGAATCACTACAACTTGACATCCCTAGACCTGAAGATGAGAGCACGCTAGGAGAAGTCAGGGGCTCTATAATTCTATGGCGCAAGAAATACATTGTGTTTCTAGGCTCACCCAAGCCACCACCATCTCCTCCGCTTCAGCCGAGTCTTCCGCCTCCAGCAAGTCCACATGAGGAGTGGGACGACCACCATAGCGCGAGTCCACCACCGCATCAGCCCACTCCTCCCCTGCCACGTCAGCCCACTCCGCCGCCGCCGTGTCAGACGAAGAAGGCGGTCTCTCAGTCAACTAGTATAAATACTAGTCAGAAGAAAGCCAAAGGTAAAAAGGTGAAGAAAATCCCGCCGCCTCCTCCCAAGTTACCTTACGAGATGACTGATGAGGAAACCAAAGCGATCAGTGATTCCCAAGTTAAAGCCATCTTTGCACCCAAAGCTCCCGAGCCAAAATAAATATTTGATCCGAAAGCCAAAAAGTGGGCTAAGGGGTTTCTTGATCAACCATCTATTGGAGATATGCCCTAGAGGCAATAATAAATATAGTTATTATTATATCTTTGTGTTTATGATAAATGTTTACATTCATGCTATAATAGTATTAACAAGGAAACATTAATACTTGTGTGATTTGTAAACTTAATTTGAAGTCCCTAGTATAGCCTCTATACTTCACTAGCTTGTTGGTTGATTAATGATTGTGGTTTCCCTATCATGAACATTGAGATGTTATCAACAACAAGATCATATCGTTAGGAGAATGATATGGTGGACATACTCCTATTGATAAGCGTAGCATAAAGATCAAGTCATTTCAATAGTTCAATTGCTATATGCTTTCTGATACATAGTAACCTAATTCCTTCGACCATGAGATCATGCATATCACCTTTACCGGATGGATGCTTTGATGACATCAAACACCACACCGTAACTGGGTGGCTATAAAGGTGGCATTGAGTGTTCGGAAAGTATTGGTTGAAACACATGGATCAAGAGGGATTTGTCCATCCATATGACGGATAGATATACTGGGCCCTCTCGGTGGAATGTCATCCAATTAGCTTGCAAGCATGTGACTGGGTCACAAGGATCACATATCACGGAACGAGAAAAGAGTACTTATCGGTAACGAGGTTGAACTAGGTATGCAGAGATACCGACGATCATAACCTCGGATAAGTAAACTATCGTGAGACAAAGGGAAATTGGTATCGTATGTAAGTGGTTCATTCGATCGCAAAGTAATCGTAGAAATATGTGGGAGCCATATGAATTTCCAGATTCCTCTATTGGTTATTGTTCGGAGAAGTGTCTCGATCATGTCCGCATAATTCACGAACCGTAGGGAGACACACTTAAGGATTCGACGTTGTTTTGAGTAGTTATGGTATTATGAGAAAGAGACCGAATGTTGTTCGGAGTCTCGGATGGGATCCGGGATATCACGAGGTGATCCAGAATGGTCCGGCGAATAAGATTCATATAAGGAAAGTCCCGTTTCGGAGTTCGGGAATGATTCTGGTGTTTTCATCGGGAATGTTCTAGAAGGTTCCGGATTGTCCGGCCATCCGGGGGGGGGGGGGGGGGGGGTACATGAATGTGTCATTGAATGATTGCATCATGTACTAAGTGTTCTTGCTGTTCCAAAACTTGAAAGTCAAACTGCCAATTTGAAAGTCAAACGGCTAAAATAGGAAACTGTGGAAAACAGGAAACTGTGGGAAACAGGAAACTGTGGGAAACAGGAAACTGTGGGAAACAAGCAAGAGGAGGTTGAAACCAACTTGGAGGAGGAGTTCCTCTCCTCCAAGCCGGCGGCCAGCCCTAGGCCGAGTTGGGGAGGGACTCCTCCTCCTCAGCGCCTAGCCCCTCCACCTATAAAAGGAGGGGCAGGCCTCCTCCTTGAGACACACAAGTTTCTACCTCTAATCTCCGGTTTAGAGCCGTTTTGGTTTAGAGCTTCTAATTGCTTTAGCATGCGGTTTAGAGCCTTCTAATTGGTGTGTCTAATCTCTAGACCACTAATAGCCCTCTCTCATAATCCACCATACTCGCTCCGGCTTAAGGCGAAGCCCTGCGGGATTTCCCCTCTACTTCCGGTACCACGCCGTTGTGCTGCCGGAATCGCGAGGAGAGTGCTACAACCTCCGCTGCTGGAACAAGGGAGAGGAAGGTCTTCGTCAGTAATCGAACGTGTGACCGATGCGGAAGAGCTGCCGAACGCAGCCTGGAAGGATCGTCTACACGATCTTGAGATCGGAAGAATACTACATCACCCAAGAGAATCCGCTCTCGTTAAACACTTTGGAATCTTCGAGGGTAAGTTATTCCATCGACTCGTTGCTACAATCTAGTAGATAGATCTTGGCTTGTTTGTTTGTATGCGATAGAAAATTTTTGTTTTCCATGCTACGAACCCCTACACCATCGCAATATGAGATAAATAAGGCTGATGACTACAAACGTTGTATGCTGAGAATTGGTAGGAAGAATTCAGGAAATACTACTGCAAGCAGCGGTAATACTCCAGGAAATACTACTGCAAGCAGCGGGAAAAGAGAGGTTGCGCAAGTCGGAATGCAGGCAAACAAATCGATCGCCCCGCTCAAGGTGTTTTCCAATACTGATCATCAAAATATTATAGCAATGGAATTTGCCAAAGGTGCTGATATTACAGTTGATCAAGCACTAGACGGGCATATCCCCATACAAGAGGAAATTGCATGGAGATATGAATACGAGAAGACTCTGGTCAGACCTGATGAGGTCAAATTTCTACCAACTCAAATGCGAAGACTGCATGAGTGGTACGAGAAAGTCTCTATATGCGATGAAGAAGATCAATTGTCGGTGCTGCTTGTGAAAATTACAAGTGAGCATTTTAATGGTGAAGACCAGTTGCAAATTTATTTTGAGGAATTCTATATGTTATTCAAACAAGATGCCCTTGACTTGAGTCTCCTCGCTACCTATTGTTTGTAAGTAGTTTATTTATTTCTATGATAACGTCTCTAACCCAGCTCTTTTATTGCATGTAATTATCTTCACTATATGCTATTATGCAGAATGAAGAGCGATGAATGTGACCGAAAGAAAATCTTTGACACTGGGTTCATCGACCCACACCGGTTTAATCAAGCATTGCTAATGGAATACCCCAAGGACACGAAGCGTAACTTGCTAAGGGTCTTATTGAGACAACATTACAAATGAAGAATATTGTTTCCCTACAACTACAGGTAAGAGTGTTACTGCCTTATACAAATCACTTGATTCTGCTAAATGTAATTGATGAGTTACTGACGTATATAAATGTGCGCAACTATCACTGGATTCTGCTAACCATTGAAGTTGACGCTGGTAGAGTTGAAATCAAGGACTCGCTAATGAGAGACGAATCAGAGTACGCATTCATTAAGATGCGCTCCAGAGGTAATTTCAGTCATTATCGCACTATATCGGTCTCTTTCGTTCATATATATATATATATGTATATATATATATATATATATCCTGAGATATCAAGTAACTAATTACTCATTTATTCTTTTTTTACCGGGCAGGGTTTGGAAAGCTTTCACCAATGCTACGGTTGGTGAATTTAAAGACAAGCTTAGTTTTCATCGGATCGATGTAAGTAGTACAAGCTAGATCCGCGCATCTCTTCAATTCTAGTTTCAATACCATCATGTCATGCTTGATTATTATTTGATTGAAACCTTTTGTCGTAAAGTGCGAGAGGCTCCACCAGGTACTAACCTATCTGGATACTTCGTGTGCGAGTACATTTGCTCGGAGGTCAATGAGCGGGATGGAGATACATTTTTGGAAGTACGTGAGCAATATATTTAAAAAATTTGTTGAGTGTCATTCATAATATTTGTTATGACTATTGATATTCATATTGACCTCCTCCTTTTATATATAGTTGGAAAGATTGCGGTAGAATATCAATCCAAGGAAGCGTCTGGTAGCAATTCAAGAGGAATTGGCGGGATTTCTTGTTGACCATGTCATAAACCCAGAAGGAAAATACCATAACTCCGGCTACCCATGATTTAATGAACTTGTAACCGAATAGACGGGTTGTGATCTCCATTTATGTATATATTTATGTAATGTAGAATTATATGTAATGTAGAATTATATCTATATTAGACGGGCTGTGATCTCTTCGTTGCATGTCACTTTACGCCAAACGCAACCCTCCTCTACCTATCCTCCTGCCGCGGCAGAAAACGACCCTAAAACTCTGCCGCGGCGGAAACCCCAATCGGTTGCCATGGCAGAAAATGGCCCCAAGACTCTGCCGCGGCAGAAACCCCCATCGGCTGTCGCGGCAGAAAATGCCTCCAAAACTCTGCCGCAGCAGAAACCCCCATCGGCTGCCGCGGCAGCCGAATACGTAAAATGCTGTCGCGGTAGAAAGGAACTAGTCGGACTGGGACTAAAGACCCCCCCGCTACGCTGCCACGTGCACATCCTTTAGTCCCGTCCCATAAATGGACCGGGACTAGAGGCTGGGACCTCCAGTCCCGTTTCCGTAGTCCCAGGTGGCCTTCCGGGACTAGAGGCCCTCTACGACCGGGACTAGTGCCCCGTTCTCCACGAGTGATACTACGTCTTGTAGCCCTAGTGTTCTGTCGTCTGGGCTAGAGCCCGTAACTTCTCTAGGCTTTCATGCAGCCGTATGGACCTCCGTCTCTCTCGCCTACCCGGGCCGTCTAGTGAGCCTCCGACTCTACCACCAATCGACCACCAAGTCTTGATGCGTGCTGTTGCTATACCCGGAAAATATATCTCAAATAGTGCCCACGAAACTCTTCAAGATATTCCGTCGGATAAATGATGGATTGAGTCAGATTCTGTCTTTTAAGTGCCAATTAGAAGGATATTCTCTAAGGGTTCCTGAAACCTAAAATACTCCCTACGTCCTAAAATAGATGTCTCGGAGTTGTAAAAATTTATATGAATGTAGACACTATTTTATGTATAGATTCATCCAAATTTTGACAAATCTAAGACATCTATTTTGAGACGAAAGGAGTACAACATTTTATTGGAATAAAGACGAGTCGAATAATTAAAGCTTATCTTCTCTCGCGCTCGCTCGATTATCAGTTGGCACCTGCATTATTTGTGCAGCGTCACCACACCAACATACATCGGTGCCGCCACGTGCACCATTCTCCAGCACAAAAACAGAATTTCGTCCCAGATCGGAAAGTAGAAAAAAGAAAGTGGTGGCCCAAAAAAGAAGGAACAGAGCACCGTCCACAATCCACAAGGTCTCCTCTCCTTGGTAGACAAGAAGATTCCGTTCAATTCAACATGCATGCAGCTTCCAACTTTTGGCTTGCACCGACCTGTATCACGTCCCTTTTTGCCGACATCTATCACGTACGTCCGTCCTAGTACAGCATACTCTTCTTGATGGGTATCCAGGAAGCAGGCAACACATGCATGATACGACGGACATGATTTTACAGGGCGAGAAAGTACTGTAGAAATTATTATTAAGGGTGCTGCTGTTGATTTACAGCCTCCAGAGTTAAGATATGGTCGAATCTGTCTCAACAGGTGTGCGGCACCTTCCCCCTACTTTCCACCCTTTTCCTCTACTAGGCACACCGTGAGGAATCGCACTAACCTTGGCGATCGGTCACAACTGCGTTGATCTTCACGTGCTTCACACATGCGGTGCGAGTTGATAGTATAAAACCATCATTTTGTATGTCAAATTTACCATTTCATATCAGTCGCTCTCGATTTCGCAAAATAGTACCACATTTGAATCTGATTGTAGCAATGTGCGCCGATCTGTCATTGATAGCGAATTGACCCCGCTTAACACTCGCCGGCCCACCTGTCAGGGCCACGTGGCCCGCGTTAGACGCCGCCCCGACACGCCCGTCTAACGGCCGTTAACCAGCGCCGCTTCGGACAGGTCCCACCTCCGGGTGGACCTCAGTCTCACTCCCTTCTCCCACTTTTCTTCCCGAGCTCGGTCTTTGCCATTGCCGCTTGTCCGCCGCCGTCCGCCCGCGCGTCGCCACCACCGCCGTCGCCATGCCCAGCTGGCATGACGGGTCCTCCTCCAGCGGGAGCATTTTAGAGGTAAGATTTCTCCATCTTGTTGGAATTAGGGTTTCGGCCGATTTGTGATTTCTTCGATTTTCCCAAATTTCACTGAATTAAACTCGATTTTCTCTTCGATTAGGAGTTCACTGCGCTTGACCATGCTCCCGCTACCACTGATGACCCAACATTTTATGGAATCGTCGATGATTTCCCTGAGCTGTGTCGTGGCCACAAGTTGCCACTGCGCAAATGTGTTGCATTCGAAGGGATCAATGCAGGCAGAAAGTTCTACCTGTGTCAAGTGGGGCATGTAAGTTTCTTTAACCAGAAATTTGGAATCATATCATCTGCTTAGTGACCAGAAAATGCTAATATGGAATCATCATCTGCTAATTAAATGTAATGCTGCAATTATCATCAGTTAGTATGGAATGATTAGGAAATGTGTAATGCTTAGTGTCCAGAAAATGCAAGCATCAGTATATAAGTTAATATAGAACATTTAGTGGACCTGGAATATTTAGTGGACAAAACATCATCTTGTTCTTACTATTTAGTATGTGTAATGCTTAGTGTCCAGAAAATGCAAGCATCAGTATATAAGTTAATATAGAACATTTAGTGGACCTGGAATATTTAGTGGACAAAACATCATCTTGTTCTTACATATTTAGTGGAATAATTGTGATGATCCCAATATAATTGTTGTTGTTTTTGTTACAACAATAAGTTCATAAAATCATAAGTGTAGACTGAAATCATAAGTGTAGACTGATCTGGAATATATAGATAGTATAAGCACTGTTTTTATGCTATCAACTCAAGTGTATACTGATCTGGAACACTGTTTTTATCATTGTACAGCAGGTCAATAATTGTGGATTTCATAGTTGGATAGATCCAGAGTGGCCTGCCACAATAAAGAATGCATTGGCTAAGCTATGGGAAATGTTCCCAAAGTACCACTCCTGTAGTTTTAAGTAAACAAGGAAAAGTTCCCTAAAAAAAAGTAAACAACGAAAAGAAAGTGGTGGCCCAAAAAAGAAGGAACAGAGCACCGTCCACGATCTTAGACAAGAAGATTCCGTTCAATTTAATATCGGTACAAGAACAGTAGCAGCTTCAATGTTGGCTTGCACCGACCACCACAGTATGCTCTGTTGGTCTTCTCTTTCGCCTGTCTCTTCTTGGGTATCCAGAAGCAACACATCAGACGCCGTTGCCGGTGGCGGCAAGACCCTGTCCCACGTCAGGCCGGCAACAGCGTTCTGGATGACTGCTAAAGTGTTGGCTGGCTAAGCCCTACCGCCACACACACAAGTGGTTTTTTTCTTGAATTTTTTTAGTAGGTGGTCTTTTTTGGCAATTCATCAATACATATAGACACCAGATTTGGGATACTGGTGACTGAAATTTTCCATGCTATCACTGACATGTGTTACATGTGATTATTATCATATACGTTTGTCGTGTCACATATAAGCTGGCGGCTATAACCTTTTTTTCTAGTCGTGATGTTAGAGGATACATGACCACAAATAATTACATTATATAATACAGCCGAATAGCCCAAGTTAGTTTACGAAGACCTATCATTTTGTTGACTTAAAACCATGTTTCTAGAAATATCTTAAACCAAATCTCTATAAGAACATAACTGTTGCACTTGAATATGTATGCGGACGTTAAGATTATATAACCAGAATTATTTTAATTATTATGTTTTCGTCATGCCTTATTGCTCGATCGGATTCATTGTACTACGTACGTGAACATGGGTATAATAATTAACATCATGGGACAAAAATGGATCATACAGTAGCACAATAGTTTTGTATAAATAATTGAAGTTAATTCTACACAATCTTGTAGCTAATTGAATACATAGTATCTTAGTATTTTCATCATAAAATGTAGTGTTTTTGACATTAAAGTCGGAGAAGAAGTTGGAGGTAAAGTGCTTTGTTTTATTTTCTTGAATTTCTTTTGCTTTTAGATGATTTCCCTTCCCTTAAATTGAAAATATGTTTTGTTTTCATATTTATTTGACTCTAGATTTTTCATTTGTCGCAGTCGCTAGTTGAATGAGTGCGTAGCTATTTGCTTGGTAGACGTCGGAAAATGGTTTTACAAAAAGTAATATATTTAGGGATTTTTATTTTCGTGTCCTTGGTTCGTTAGTTGTACTCAGTTTTTCCCAACCGCTTAACTTTTCCTCATGTTTTTCCTCGTCATGTTAAGCAACCCTCGCAGGCGCTCGCGGGTGCTCGGACGGAGGGATGCCGTCAGGTCAAAGGCTTAACCGTTACATGCTGACTGGTGTGAGCGTTGGGGCGTGTCGGGCGTTGGGTGTTACATTACGTAGCCTCGACCTTTACATGCCTGACGGGTGGGGCCGTGTGTGGGTTAGGTCCTGCATACGTGGTGAAGGCTGGGGCCGCGTTGGAACTGGTCTTGCATACGTGGTGAAGGGTGGGGCCGCATGAAGACACGTCAGACCGGCCATTCTAGCTCACCCAAAGCATTCTCTTCCCCCGAGTCTGGAACAACTCCCACACCGCCCCTCCGCTGCCCCGTCGTCGTGCCCTCCTACCTTATGTCATCCTCGGCCCTAGAGCCGCCCCCTTCCCCTAGCCGCAGAGCCCACTCCACCTCCGGCTCCGCTCCCGCCCCCGCTAGATCTACCCCTTTCGCAAAATAGTATGCAACGCCGGCTGGTGCACCGTCCATCCGCGTCGAGCTAGAGTGGTGAGTGGATTTTTTTCTGAGAGTATGAATAGATAGGAGTGAGTTGCTTTTGGTTTAGAAAAGATCACTGCATTATCGCATGGCCCCATACAATGTCGTTTTAATTGAATTGCATATATCAAGTTGTTGTTCAAAGTTGTGCACCAAGGGTTATTTTTCTAGCTCCGTCACGTCCCTGGCTGAGGGCGTGGCCGGCGAGCTGGACTAGTTGGTCGTCCAAGGCGAGAGGAGTAACGACCTCCTTCTCTTTTTTTCTTTGTAAAAAAAAATCTACAACCGTTGTTTGAAAGAAATACAATCTATAGAATAATGATACTTCCTTCGATCCAAATTAATCGATTTGGTTTTGTCTAAATTCGGATGTATCTAGCCATATTTTAGTACTAGATACATCCGAATCTAGATAAACCCAAGTTAATTAATTTGGATCAGAGAGAGTATATTAGTATTGCTAGAGATTTGAGAGAGACTAAAAGGTGTTGGTAATGACTAATGCATGGAACATATACACAATAGGAAGTGTTGATGGTACCGGCAGATATGTATGGCATGTTTGGTTGTGCTTATATATGGCCTTTCGTTTTTTGCTTATAAGTCACAAAAGGTGCTTTTAATTTTGTCTTTAGCTTATATCATCATACTACTATGTCCAGTTAAAAGCCAAAATCCAAGACAAAAGCACCTATTTTTATGCTTTTATGATTTATAAGCCAAACTCTAGATTTAAGCCCAACAAACAGGCCTGACTGCGCGAGCTCCTATATGTTTTTTTTTCTCTTTGTTTTTTCTAATTTTTGATTTTGCAGAAAAAGAAATAAGGGTTTAGAAAATTAGAAAAATGCACGCGTCTCTATTAAGCTCTGCCAAACGAACATGAAATCCATACGAGTGTTAGTAGGATAATATATTTATATTTTGGAGTATGCTTTATCTAAAAATCGACAAATCATCTCAGTATATAGGTAGTGATTAGGTTCATTTAAGATAAGAAAACGTCCAACTCAAGACCAGTGACAAAAGTTTTTCATACGAATTGGATTGGTCTTCTCGATGCAAGTTTATACTTCTGCTAGTAACTCCTATATCTGAAATTGACACCCAGCACTTATCGATCTAGCAGAATTGCAGCAGTAGTCTTCTTCTCGCGAGGGAAGTCCTGATTGTAGTACAACGCACAATAAGGTTTCTTTCCCGAATAGGACGCGACAGGAAGAAATTAAATCTGTAGACATCAGGCCTCTCGTACGACTAGGCAACAGAACCAGCAGGTGCCCGGAACAGAGGAACCGGTGTATACACGGCGAAAACAAGCAATCGATGTCGCCGGCGGCATGCGAAGACGACGACGGCGCGGTGGACCACATTATTAGCGACCTGAGCGACGACCTCCTCCTCCATGTCCTCCGCCTCGTGTCCGACGACGGGAGGGACGTGGTCTGCACCTCAGTGCTCTCGACGCGTTGGCGCAACCTCTGGACATGCGCCCCCCCGTGCTCCGCCTCGGGAATTGGAACCGCAACGACCAGAGCGCCAAGGAGAACGACGCACATTGACACGCTCGAGGTGCGTGCCTGGCTCTGGCTCTGGCCGGGCAAGTCGCGGGCGGAGGTGTGGCTCTCCGTCAGGCGGCTGGTCGTGGACGCCCCGCGGCTCTCGGCGCTCGACGTGCAGAGCTACTGCTTCATGCACAGACAGTGCAACGAGCACACCAGCCTCAACGTCCAGGCGCCGGCTCTGGAGAAACTCTTAACCTCCCTCATGCTCGGCAACATCCAGCTCCGACTCCAATATTACACCATCAAACTCATGCAACAATGCCGCCCTAGCGATGGCCGTGTCTTATGCCTATATGTTCCACAAGTCAATGATAGAGATACCACCCCAGCTCCCCGGCGTGAGAGATTTGACCATCAAGTTTTGCTCGCATAACATCCACCACATGGGAGCAGTCTCCTTGCGCGATGCATCAATCTTGAATACCTCCACCTAGACAACCTGATTCACCTCACTAGTAGAAGAAGAGCCATTCGTCCACTCTAGTTCGGAGCATTACTTCCGGTTATGGTTGTACTCGAGACTAATGTAAGCATTAGTCTCGATTCCAACAGCACGCCAGCAATCTTTAATTCCGGGTCAAACGACACCTTTAGTCTCGGTTCGTATTACCAACCGGGACTAAAAAGATGCCCTTGGTGTCAACCTGTAAGTGGGCATGTGCACGGCCGTCCGCCACCTTGCCGCCTTTGTCTGTTAATTGATGAAACGGGATTATGAATTTGCTTGTTCAAGTCCCGTCTAGTTTCCGCGGCGGCCGTTAGCTTGCCAATTAGAGTCTATTCGTTTCCTCATCCATGTGCTTATACCAACCTTCTAACCCATCAAGCAAGCACGGGACAACATGTCCAAGAGTCCAGGACATACGCGGCATGAAGTTCCAATTCATGGACGGACCATTGGCCGCTCCGCCTGCGGTCTCTATCTTGTATCATGCTGCACCTCCGCCGGCGAGAAACCCCAATCAGTCGCCCACAAAACTTGGATTCCGGATTACAACACTATAGGTAATGAACCACCACTAACGCACTAGAAGGTACCGCGGCAGTCTGCTCCTCCTCCTCATGGCTGTGGCGGCACTCACGCCTGCGGATGCGTTGGCGCTTGGAGATGAGCGGGGCATCCTGTTCGCTAGCGGCGGTGAGATGGTCGAGGAGATCCAGCCCGCAATCGCGGCGATGGAGGATCCTGACCTCGCCGAAGACCTCGGCAATCTTGTTTACTAGGGTCAATTCTTCGCCGACCGCCATTTCCGGGAGCTCGACGTCCACGAAGGCCCGCCCGACTCACCTTCGAAGCGCAACAACGCGGCGTCTCGCCGTCGCTGGTGAAGTGCGCCGAGACGGACGCGGGCGGCAGTCCTGGAGCACATCGCCGCGGGTAACCACCCGAGGCTAGGCTTTCCCCGCTCGCCGCCGCGGCGAGGGCGAGGCGCGCCCCTCCGACGAACTGGCTGCCCAGGAGGATGGGCAGCCTCAGCTCGTCGTCCTCCACCGCATTGGCCTCGTGCTCGTCTGGCTCTGCGTCGGCACAGTCGTTGGGGCCAGCAGCGAGGCTCTATGTTCCGTGAAGTGGGTGGCCGAGACGCCGATGCGCTCTCCGCCGAGGACGAGGTCACGAGGGATCGTCATCAATGAGCTTCACGCGCCATTGCTGCCAACTGCGCGGGTCCCGCGCCAGCCGAAGCCTGAGCAGGCGGACTAGGCGGTCCCCGTCGACGAGGACGCCTTCGCCATCAAGATCAGGATGGAGCGCTCCATCAATAATGTGCCACCGATGCTAGAGTCGGACGCCCTCGTCTGGTCCAAGGACGACTGGGAGCGCGAGGAGGCACGCCGAGTTCAGCGCCACCAGGAGGAGGCCAAGCGCGAGGCCGCCCGCAGCCGCTGTGTGCTCGCCTACCAGGGCGCGCTGCTCATCGTCCTCGACCACGACGGCCCCTCGTCCCAGCCGTGGCGGTAGGGCGATGCCGGCCAGGGTAGCTCACGCCCACCGCAGCCGCCGAGCGACGACGACAGCAAGGCGGACCCCGATTACACGGTGTTCTACCGTAACTTCGGCATGTGAGCGACGTCCGGCGGCATCTGCATCGGCATCGGCCTTTTCTATGTTTTTTTAGTTTTTTAGTCAAAATTTGTGTGGTTGCCCGATTTTGATGTAATATGTATGAACTCGCCCACTATTAATGAAAATCGTCTATATTCCACCAAAATTTGTCGAGTTTGAATGAAATTTGGCCGAATCCGGAAACTTGGTCTGAGAACGCGAGTGGGAAACTAGCCGTTCTCAAACCGAAAGTTACATTTGTCAAACGCATTCTAGCCTAGGAATACCACTCACATATGCAAGTCATGTACATGTACGTCATGACATCATCGTGACCTAAACCATATAGGTTATATAGGTCGTATAAAACTCAAAGTTTTATAGGCATCGACAGCAGTATAGTTCAACTCGCCGGCAATCGATCGCCTGCTGGTGGTGGTCGTGCGCCGCTTTCCAGCTGCTGCCGGTGGTTGTTCCCATGCTACTACCGTTGTGCAATCGATCCATCACCTGCTAGTGTTGTAGGTTCATTTGATCCGATCAAGGATTTTAGCAGTGGTAGCGGATGGGCCGCCACTGTCCACCAATTTACTGATTCTGCCGGTGGGTGTCCATTGACGTGAATAACCAGGCACGTACGGCCTAGCGGCGCCGTGGACAGCCGTGACCAGTTACACCCTGATCCCCACCACATGAAGTATGCCCCTCGTTGCGAGGAGTGGTGCGGCGACTGTGACCTCCCCGGGAGGTGGAAAAACGGTGTGATCTCGCTGGAGCACCTCCGCGAGGTCAAGTTGGGTGGCTTCTCTGGTACTGCTGCATCGACATGGTGCAACTGCTGCTCGAGAGCGCGCCAGCACGTACTCGAGAGGATGGTTGTTGTGACCGCCAAGTCATCTGGGGAAGGTTGGCGGAGACCAATACTAGTGCTCCAGGAATCGCTGGAGTCGATCCTTCCACGTGGAAGGGGGAAATGGACAGCTCGTCATGCTATTAACGAAGCGGCGATGACGACGTCACAGTATGAGTGGACACCGGACTTCGACATATGCTCGTTGTGAATAGAGCAAGAGATAGATGCGTCAAAGTACCGATTAAGTGAAAGTTGTGATTGAGTGGTTAGATACGAGTGAAGTCTGTTTTTTTTAAATGGACGCTTTATTACTTAATAGTAAATTTACACCCGACCTCTGTATAGCTAGGATACACACAGCCAATCGACCACACAATCTTAGACCAAAGCGAAAAGAATCGGAATTACAAATAAAGCTAAATAAATCCAAGTTCCCCAAACTAGCTAAAGAAGATCAATCCACAGGTCACGCTGCCATCCATGCCGGGAGAAGATATCCCTTGCCGTGTTCTCCAATCGCCTACAACCTTACGCAAACAAGTCGCGAAATCCATGCGTTATAGAGAAGTTCATGTTCAAAGGACAACCGCGGCTCGATAGATTACCTGCAAGAGTGAAGTCTGTTTAAACCTTGAATTCATAGTAACAGACAAATCGAGTTGTTATATCAAATTGACACCCTATACTTACCAATCTTAGTCTGTGCTGACATTACACTAGTATAAAATCTTACTGTGTACCGGCGAAATTCTGGACATTCTCATCGTTCACGGCCTACGCCCATTACTAAATTGTATTTTTAGGAAAATTCAAAGTGGACTTACCATTAGCACCACTGCTCCACAAAATAGATCATGCCTTTTTATCCAGAAAATTTTGGTCAAACTGGGCCGGGAAACGCAGGCATAAGGTAGACCAACTCTAAAGACAAGTTTCTATTGAACCAAAACCATAATCAACTCACAAAAATGAGAGATCGACCCCAAAAAAATTGGGGCAATGTTTTTTCGAATTTATGATGGAAATCAATGAACGAAATCAAATCCGTGGCAACCAAAAGCTGCTGATACCAGTTGAAATGGGTTCCCCTTTTGGGATTGACCCTTGGATGGCCCAATATTCACAGATTTGAGGCGGGGAGTAAGGGAAAACCCGATGAACACGACGAACTCAACTCAAATGCAAGGTCAAGATACAAATACACACAAAACAATCATGCTTTGGTTGTCC
Source organism: Avena longiglumis (assembly GCA_030063025.1). Taxonomy (NCBI): domain Eukaryota; kingdom Viridiplantae; phylum Streptophyta; class Magnoliopsida; order Poales; family Poaceae; genus Avena; species Avena longiglumis. The sequence continues at coordinate 19,065,925 of CP125973.1, forward strand.
TCGTTGGCCCGAATCACCAACCCGATATAATCCTCGTGGAAAAGACTGCTATGTAGAGATCCACATAGGAAAGATCGATCCGGAGCCGCTAGAGTCTACTCGTGAAGAGATTGCAAATGATAGAGACCTAACGGGAGAGATCGACGTAATAGAGCTCATGAGATAGAAAGAGCGCTCACGGTGAGGCCTTATACAACCTGGGTTCTTGATATATATTATAGAGAGGTCCCCCTATGGGAAGTTGGAGGCTATTCCACATCTACTCAATATTCATTCTAGGTTTCAAGGAGGGGGTCGGGGCTTATTTATAAGCAAACCACGAGTTAAGGATAGTTTAGGCACTGAGCGTTACATGGGCCAGGCCCATCTTGAGGCCCGCATGCCTATGTCACTCAAGCCGGAGACACCAGGGTGCGGGGCCGAAGACTCCGATGTGGATGGAGACCCCAGGGTCATCTCCGGGGTCGACTCTGGGTTGCTCGCTGTAGCTTCTGGAAGTTGGGCCGGAGACTGGGCCGGAGACCTGGTGCGGAGACTCCATGGTGCGCATGTCGGAGACTCCGGGGTTGCTTTGGATGCTTCTTTGTTCTTCTCTTCCAGGCTTCTTGCCTGGGGGTCTTGACTCTTGGGGCTTTCATGTCTCCTTCTCTTGGTGTCATGGTCATGGGTCTTTTCATACAATAGGCATTTGTTTCAAGTAGGATCCCATTCACATGATAACCAAAGGAAGAAGAGATATAAAAGGAATTCGCCTTTGTAGGAATGGTTATTGTGACATGATATGGATCAAAGGTGGTTGCCACATCTTGGCTTCATAGGTGGTGATGTGCTTTCCAATGATCAAATCTTAGATTGACTATTGGGCACAAAGGCCAATATACAATGCAATATGCAAAGCGGCCTTATACAATGGGCAAATACAAGACAAGAGCTATACACCTCTATACATTTCTAACAAAATGAACCTCCTAAACTTTTTGTTTAATTTTTTTGTGAGTGATCTAACACTTATTTGATTACAGCAAAGCTATCAATGTTGAGTTTCCCCACCAAAAACAAACAAACCATGGTGTTTGTTTTTTAAGGAAACAGTGGTGCTGGTAACCGAAAATATGGCATGGAACGTTTTCATAGAAATGGAAGCGCTCGACTACATTTTAAGGCAAAGACAAAAATTAAGAGTACAACACTATTCCTAATGTGCTAACAATAGGATGAGTAGCCGATTAATATTCATTACAAATAAAGTGGATATTACCATCAGAAAACAGAGGCATAAGTCAAAACCTTTTGAGGTCAGACCATTTCACGAGAATTGGGTTTGTAACCTTGACTGAACCCACGACGAAGCAGCTGACATTTGAGCCTGAAGTTATCCCAAGGTACACTCAACCGAATTTGGAGCCTCATAACAGGCCATTGCCCTATGAACATAGTCAGAACGGGCACCGAGGCTACCAGAGAGCAAATCCCAAGGGCTAACCAATGGAGCTGAGAGGCTAGTACCGTGTACAAACCAGCAGTAAAAGCAGCAAGTGTTGCCATGTATGAAATCCAAGCAAGCCTCTTAGTAACTGAGATGTAATGAGTTGTGAACTTATCATCCTCCCACTGCCCCATGAGGCATATGAAGGCCACAACAAACGAGGAGCACATCGCTAAGGTGTCAGCGACCAAGAATGCCTGAAATGCAATCTTTTTAGACATGATGGGAAGACCCGCGCTTCCAGCATCGGTGCTGTATCCTCCCGGCAGAGTGAAGGCGGCAGTGAAAGTGATTGTCGCAAGTAGCACTGCCACTAATGATGTGTTGCTTGTGTATTCTCGAGTCAATGACATCCTACGCACCCTTGATTCAAAACTATGTTGCATTTCTCCCTTGCGAAGATTATACAAAGAAATGTCATCATCTTTGGGATCAGCTTTCAACATAAGCACATGCACTTCCTTCTGCATGAATTAAAAATATCGATTGAAAGGACAATTTAATGAGCACATAAATATAGCATAATAATAAAGCTAGTCTACATATAGTTCAATATAGCATATAGTTAATAGCTTACGTACCCAAATCTAAAGTCTTGCTCCCATCGCGGATGTGTGACAACTGTGAAGCTGCTGTTCTACCATAGTTGTCAACCACTGTTGTGTCTATACTCTTGTGAGACAGTAAAGCCGCAACAAGTCTAGGATCACACTGCTGGACTGCGTAATGTAAAGGGGTTCTTCCTAGATCATCTTGTATGGTGGCCATTTTACGGAGTCCTGGTGTCCTCATGATAAATTCAACAAACTCCGAATGACCTTCCTGTACAGCTATATGAAGGCACGTCAAAGTACTTCCCACCCAGGTATAAGGAGCATCTGGACAACGGCTTACAAGCACTCGAGCAGCATCAACTTGACCCCGCTTTGCAGCAGAACAGAGGAGAGGAACACCATACAAGTCAATTTCATACCCTAAAGGAGAACCATGTTCCAGCAGTTCTTCTAGCACGTCAGCTTTGTTATAAGACACAGCCATTCTTATTGGAGTAATCCCGTCATGGTCAGCTTGTGTGACCAGGTGAGATCGTTCCCCCATGATTTTCCTAGTAAGAACTGAAAACAAGTCAAGACACAAAAGGATGGTTAATAGACAATTTATGATTATAGTCTGTGCCCGAAAAGTGAGGTATCAAGGTCGAGGATTTGAAATCCCACAGATAGTTTTTTTGCAAATGTATGGTACTGTAATTTAATTTGTAGGTCTCACCTCGATTTCCATTTCTAGCTGCAGCATGGAGAGCATGGCGGCCACGGTTGCCGCCATGAGCAGAATCAGGAATTTCTAGTAGTCTCATGGTAATATCTGTAAAATCTCTCATCACAGCGATGAACATGGGTGACTCGTCGTATTTGGTCACATGTTTCGATAGCTCCGGCTCTGCTTCTATCAACACCAGCGCAAGATCCCTGTGGCCACTGCGAATAGCATGGTGAAGTGCATTGAAACCCTTCTTGTCTTGTTGCAGGATTGCCTGCCTCAGTTCTAGTTTCCTGCAGCATTCGAGTAGATGAATAGCCAAAGGGGCCTGGTCATTTGTGATAGCCATAAGAAGAGGTGTCTCTTTCTCACAATTGACATTTGAGAGGAGAGACTTAAAATCTCCTCCTGGTAGGATAGAATTCGCTATTTCCAGCATATCCTTGCAGAATCCCGTATGTCCATTAATGGAGGCTATGTGGAGGCAGTTGTTCCCTAATAGAGTTGTTCCAAAAAGAATGCTTGGATCATTTGTAACCATGGCCTTCATTCGTATGGAATCACCACAAGAGGCTTCTTTGATGAGCCCTTTGACCTCCATTCGGGTGGACTGATGACACGAGTCTGCTTCTGGTACATAAACTGTCTGTGTATTGGCTTCCATCTACCTGCTTGGTATATGGAGCCTGACATTGCCAAGGACAAAGGGAGAAAAAAAAGGCAAGTTTCAACTATATGTAATAAGACTATTATTGGGGAAACACAATCATTTGATCAAATACTACTTTTTACAACTATGTGTAAAATTCTAACCGAGTAGTGAACTTTCATCTAAATGTTGAAAGCTTTCATCACTAAATAGATTTCAACCAGCAATTCTAATTAAGGATGGCTCGAAGAATCGTTTCGGGGATTATTCGTGTATTGGAAATGCCCCTATCCGGGACCATTATCCCGCTTTGTACAATTTTTGCACCTAACAATAAGGACGATATTATGGCGATGCTGGAAAAAACCCCACATAACTTGACCTTTAGACAAATTTATTAGTCTATATGCAACTTGCGTCATGGAAATGCCCTACAAGGGCAGTTGGCCTTAGTACAATTCACGCAAGGACAAGAGAAGGGTTAATTGGATAGACGCCACTGTAATTTCCACGAAATTGAAAAACGACACTGCAATTCTCAACTTTGCAAAAATGCCACTAAAATTATGTGTACCTTTGACAAATGTCATTACACCCACCTACATAGCATATACTAGTCAATATACGTTGTATTATCTGCCGCATATACGTACAGATGGTGGGGTCCACCAGAATTAGCGGAAAAATATAAGTTGGTGACAAATATTTGAATAAAATAACAACAATATAAAAAAAATGGAAATCACACATGTACTTGGATAAAAAAATTTCATAAAAGCTACATGTTGAGTATAATATCATACTCCCTCCGTTTCAGGGCTTAAGGCATCCTCGTTTTACGTGTTTTTTCTTTGACCAAGAATTACTCTAAATATGTAAAGAGTTTTGGTATAAAACTAGTATCATTGTAAAGTATTTTTCAATACGAATCCAATGGTACTAATTATGTACAATATAATCAAGATTTTGTTGCTTAATTCTTTTGGTCAAACTTTGCTTTGAAAAGCGTGTGCGCCTTAAGCCTTGAAAATGAGGTAGTAGTATCAAAGGTATCATGTTTTGCTGTCTCTAATTTGGATCTAGAGCTGCGACCGTTGGATCATGTGTTGGGTATATATTCAGGTCTGAGCGTTCTATAGAATCACTCATCCACATGGCTTTAAACTTGTTATCACCTTGCAATGTTGCAAACATTTTAGCAATAGGGTTAGTGGTATAGCTCGGAAAGATGGCATCCTTGTACAGATGAGAGCGGTTGGCTTACCATGGTCACTATGGCTATGCTTTTTATGGTAAAAATTATGTGCTCTACATGTTACTTTTTAATGTGCTCACTACCTCCAATCATGGTTTATTTTTTAGACTGGGACACCTTCCCCATTTTATGGTGTTGTGCTCCCGGTTGGAGCATATGGTGAAGGATATTTTAACTTGCATGGGTGATAACATATTCTACAAACCAGCCTTGCATTGGGATATATATTCTACAAACTAGATTCAAAAATCGAATCTAGCACTAGTGGAAAAAGGGCATATAGTCTCGGTTTTTAAGGGCCTTTAGTCTTGGTTTTGCACCTGGGACTGTGAAATCGGGACAAAAGGCCCCTATCTCTAGTCTCGATTTGTTATAACCCGGGACTAGAGTCCACCGTATGGCCATTTTTGCAACGGGGGGACGAAGGACCTTTAGTCCCGGGTCGTAATACGGCCCTGGACTAAAGATTTTTCTTCAATTTTTTTTAATTTATTTTTCAAATTTTGTTTTCGATTCTTTTTTGAAATTTTGAATTATTTGACTCGTAATCCTCTCACTTGGAACATTTTTAGCAAAACGAATTTTGGGAATATTAAAATAACTTTTTTCCTTTTTGAATTAAAAAAATCTAAAATAATCTAAAACGGCCTAAGGCTGTTGAAATCGAATTCACAATTTTTTCCGCACATTTTGATAGGTTGTACATTTTTTCTGACATCGTACGTAAAAGTTATAGCCATTTTAAATTTTTCTGCCGTGGCCCGCACCCTTTAGTTCCGGCCATATCACGACCTGGGACTAAAGGGTGTTGCCCGTGCCCGAAACCCTTTAGTCCCAGAACATATCACGACCCGGGACTAATGCTCATACTAGTCCCGGCCCGTAACAAATCGGGACTAGTGTTAGACTCTAGACCGAACCAAAGACCCTTTTTTCTACTAGTGTAGTCAAACCCAAGTCATTTATTTCTAGACGGAGGGAGTACAAAAATGGAACTTCGGAAAGGAATAATTCATGTCCACTCTACATTCACAATTTCTTCCAAAGAAATCCAATTGCTGTAATTTTGGGAATATTTTGATTTTTTTCACACAGGTATTTACTCGTTTAGCTTTTGCTACTCTAAATTTTGACATTTTTCTTTTGCCCCGCTAGTTACGGGTAGAAAATGGAAAAGGGGAAATTTTGTTTTTCTTTTTCCCATTCTGCAGCTATTTTGCTTTTGCTTTTGCACCATGATGTGAGAAAATGAGGCAAAAGCAAAATAGTATCAAAATTTAGAGTGGTAAAATCAAAATAGGCAAGAACTAGTGTGGCAAACACAAAATTTCCCCTGTAATTTTCCATGGTCATGTGTTTGTAAAATAGTAAACTATAAGTAGATTTTTCCATCTTAAAGTTTTCTTTTTTGGTTTTATCCACGTGCATATTCCACCTGGGAAGAGTAGTCTGCTTTAAGAGGAAAATAATCCTATTTACTATATAAACACCATAGTGATTCAAAACTTCTTTTTTAAAGAGTGCGAATATATATAGGTCTAGTTAAAATTTGTATCAGTTGATGCATATATTATATCAAGAATTGGATTGTTACATTAAGGAGTTTTACAAGGATGCCATGTTACAATAAATTTATAATGTGACTTCCAAGACTTGTGGGAAAAAAATCCTTTTGTAGCAAATTTTTTATTCTAGATTATTAGTCCCATGTTTACCGGGTCTAGTTTTATATTTTTATATAGGACCCCAAAGTTCTCAGGTACCGACCCTGATCCTGTGTCTGTGGTTGTGCTCCATGCCTGCATCGCGTCAGCTCGAATAGTAGGCACCTCTGCCAAAGACAGGACAACGGGCAGCGCGATCTACACGGTGAGCACCGGGAGACCAGGACAGAGGCAGCAGGGACAGCGTCCTACTCGCGGCCGCAACCCATTTCCGTCCCACCACTCACCGTTTGTGTAGGGTTCTTGTTCGCAACCCATGAACCAGTGCGCGGTGGTTTCCAGAGGTCCGCGCGCGGCGGCACAAGGATTTCAGATGTACTCGCTGGCTTATGGCGGGGAGGTGCTGATAAGTGGAGGAGCTCGGCGTTAGCCCTTAGACATAATGGACGGTGGTGTGTCGCATCATGGGATGAGGGTGCTGGTGCGCTGGTGCGGATCTAAGGCCATTGGCCCAGACCCGGCAATATTTTTGCCGGAACGGTACACGCCGAGTACTTTCCGACGTAGACAACGAAGACGAGACTACGATATGATACGTGCTGCCGAGATGCACGTGCTGCTATCCGATCGATTCTTTTGATCTAACTAGTACACGCATGCACACACACGCAACAACTTTGATTGCCAAAGGCTTTTGTCGAGCCTTGCTTTCTCTCTTGTATTGCTCAACTCACGGTCTGGTATTTACATGCCAGGATACACGCATATATATATGTCAAGACTAGACAACCGACTCGGTAGCTAAACCTAGTCTAATACATATACGTATAGTACCTGGACACCTACACCTACTCGGACTATAATTCCAATACGTGTAGGACACGTGATTATCTAACAATCACCCCCTAATCACGATGTGCTTCTTTACATCGACCTGGGTCCCAAATGCGCCAGTTGTTCCTCGCGAGCGTCATCCTCGGCATTGCTTTCGCCGCTCCAGGCGTCATCCTCCATGTCACCGACTTTGCTTTTATCGGTTTCTCCATGGCTTGACGTCGACCCTTCTTGTTCGCGTCTTCGGTCTTTGTCGGTTCCTTGATGAACAACGGGTCCTTTTTGTGGTTCATCGTCACCGAATTATTTATCATCCGAAATTCCTTTTTCGGACAGTAGTCCAACACGCGTCTCATGCGTGCTCGCGTCGGTCGTAGTCGTCTCAGCTCTAGTGCAGTCGGAGGCTGTACGACATACTCTTCTACGTCTGACCTCGCCCTTGTCTCTTTATCTTTCCAACTTCCACTCGCCAAACTGCTAGACTTCAATGCAACACACTTGAAGAACATGCATGGATTTGTTGTGCTGAATCTCCAAGCATCTTCTAGACTTCCACGTAGTGGTGTAAGCTAAAATAGTATGCTCCAACACCGGTGATTCTTTCATCTGGCCAATTTGCTTCTTGCCTGTTTTCTGGACAGGCTAGCCCTGGCCTGACTGGACCTACTTTTCTTGGTCCGTCAATTTCTTTTGGCGCTACAGCGCGCACGCTGTTTGGCCTACTTGTTTTTTCAGATCCAACTTCTGGGATGGATGTCCCTAGACCTCCCGACGGAGCTCCTTGAGGTAGGTATTTTCCTTTTAGCCCGCCTCCTTATGGCGTTTCTGGGTCGCCAGCCCCTAGACCATCCTCTGATCTATTTTCTGGGTCTCTGAATGAAGCCCCTCTCGGCGGATCACTTACTTTTGGACCGCCTCTTTCTGGCGTTTCTGGGCCGCCAGCCCCTGGACCTTCCCTTGGCTCGGGCTCCACACTTGAAGCTCCTCCTCCTGGGATGTCGAGCAGAATACATGCGCCACGCCTGCCTACCGTTGCTGGTGGACATCCTGCCGTGCTATTGCATTCATCATGCAACGACACGTCTTCCCGATCCTGGGCGTCATGTCTGGCGACGTTGGTAGTCCGAGTACTCTCCGGTTGCGCTTCCGAGCTTGAGGTGAACTCCTCCTTCTCAGAATTTTACATGTTCACACCGACTTCTTTTGACACCTTAGTCGCCATACTTGGCGTCGCCACACTAGACGAACCAACCGGGGTCACTTCCGGTTCTACCAATGTCATCTCATCGTTCAAGACAGTCTCCTGCTGCCCCACGTGAACACTAGTGTCGTTGACACCTGCGCATACTACCTTGATCGCTCCCCACACATCCTTCGCCGACTTCTTTCCGACAAGGTGTTGTAGCATGTCCGTCGGCATAACCGAGTTGAGCGTCATCAATGCTTGGCAACCCTCTCGGTACTTCGCACCTCCCTTGACGTACTCATCGCCGCCGGGAACTATGGCCTCCCAAATCAGCTGACCTTCCATGGCACACTGCATCACAAACGCCCTAGGCCGTAGTGCTTGTGATCCAGACGGGGATACAACTCCGTGCCCACCGTCTCAAACACTGGCGCCGAGCTCTCGCCAAACTTCACCATCGTCATGACCTCCTAGTACTTTCGGTAGATCACGAACGACAACCTTGGCTCTGATACCAATTGTTGGCCCAGACCCGGCAATACTTTCGCCGGAACGGTACACGCTGAGTACTTTCTGACATAGACAACGAAGACGAGACGACGATACGACACACGTATGAGAACTTCTTGCTTAAGACGCGCACGCACACAACTAGCTCGATTGCTTCCGAGCTGTTCCGGTGAGACATGATAGCGTACACCAAGTAGCTAGCTATCTCACAGATTCCTTGCTGATTGCTTTTGGTCAGGACTCACGTGAAACTAGCTAGCACAAGAATTGATCGATCTGATTTCACTCGAATCAATAAACTAGCTGAATAGCGAGGCTCGTGTCGAGCCTCGAAACCTCACTTTATTACTTCTGTCTCACACCGATTACAGGGGTACTACACATGTATATATAGTAGTTTTGTTGTATCTAGCCTAGTAGAATTAGGACTTCTAATTCCTACCCTGATCGGCTACACAAACCTACTCGGATACGTACGCCCGTATCGCACACGGTGCTGCTTTGGTGTCCGCCATGCTTATTCCTAATCGGCTACACAAACCTACTCGGATACGTACGCCCGTACCGCACACGGTGCTGCTTTGGTGTTCGCCGTGCTTATTCCTAACAGAGGCGACAACGATGGAGCGCGCCCGGGAAGGAGCTCCAAGCGCGGTGGCCAACTACCTCAGCATTGCGATGTGTGGCGGTGCGGCGGAGTCTTCACGGCCGGTGTCGCCGGCGAGGAGATAGAGACCGAGGCACGAGACCCGATCTGGGTCTTTCCCCTTCCGGACTTTGGGGTCGGGTCTGGTATATTATTGTGGATGTCGGTCAGGAGTGGCATGACGTATGTCCACGCACGGCGGCGGTATGAACGACAAGGTCGGCTTCCCCAGTCCGACGGGTAGAGTGGACGATGCGCGGTAATCTGGATGAAAGTCTAGCTAGCCCTCTTCTCGGTCAGTGGAGAAGGCGACCCCGTATGTTGGTGTCGTTTCCCTCCTTGGTGTCTTTGTTGAGGTGTGTCAGCATCATCTCCACTCGCCTATCCAGGACGTCGATCCGGACGCTAAATTTAGGTCCATACGCCAAAAATCGGACCAGTCGCGTACATAGAAACCCGTTTTCGTCCGGATTCGGACGAACTTTGGTCCCGTCTTCTCAGGCCGTACCCAGGTTACCGGAAACGCCCTGGGGACGCCGGACGCAGCTAAAACGGACGTCGAGACAGTCCTATCCCCCCACTCCTCTCGCCTAGACTGCGGCGAATAGCTCCCAGCGCCTCTGCCGCCATGACTTCGCCGGCGGAGCTTCTCCACGCCGAGACATGCCCACGCCTCTAGATATGCTCGCCGTAGTTGCCGACCACTCGGCCGCCCACTTCGCCGCCGCTTTCGCCGCCCTAACTTCGCCGTAGCTCGACTTCGTTGCGAGCTTCCACCACCACGCCCGCCAAGTGTTCGGCATTTGGCCGGTTCGGCCATGGACTCCAACGACGAGGAGATACTCGCCGTATTTCTAGAGGAGTAGAACGCCGAGGTCGCTGAAGATGCAGAGCTATGCCGAAATCTGGACGAACTTAAGCCGAATTTGAGCCGAATTTGAACGGAAATGGGCGTCCCGAGAACTTGGGCTGGGAACGCGAGTGGGAAACTCGACGTTCTCAGGCCGAAAACGAGTTCCGTCCGGCCAAAGTTTGGTCCGGATTTCGGCCTGGATTCGCCCAACGAGTGGAGATGCTCTCAGCACTTCTCCGCTCCCTCTTCGGTTTGATAGATGTCTCCGGGCGAAAGCCCAAGTCCAGAGTAGATTCAGCATAGTGGCGGCGTCTTTGACAACGTTCCTCGATGGGTGCATTACATTTGGATACAAGGCTTGGTGCTTCATCTTGTGCTCCTCCGGACCAGAGGGTTTTCCATTGATATTCGTAAATAACATATATCTTACTTATAGACAAAGAACAAAAAAGGTAAAAAGTTAATTTTTCCAGACCAAATCTCCAACCCCAAGATACAATTTTTTTATTCATAAATAAAAAGTAGAGTACGAATTTATCGACTTTGAACAGTACTATAAGCCTAAGTATTTGGTGCTCGCCGCTGTCCAAGGTTGATCTCCAGGGAAGCTAAGTATTTGGTGCTCGCCGCTGCCAAAGATTCTAAGAGGACGCCTTTCCTGAGACCGACCAAGTCCGGCCATCTACTAGTTGTCTCCTTTTAGATATTAATGGGTTGGTGGTGTATCGACAAGGAAAAATCAGTTGGAGCTATTGATACTGAGAGGTGACCGACGTAGACGTGGCTTTGTTGTTAAACTTAGGATATGCTCTTCTGTGTCATAGTTGGAATGTTAGTGTTTTCTGTGTTCGAACTATCTCTGGCGTGGAGTTTGTATTGCGGCTCGTTGTTCGCAGCGAGTTGTAGTCATCTCGCAGTTGAAATTTCGACTTAAAGAAAAATATGGTATGCTATGGCCTACTCTCAAGAAAAATTGCTCTTACTTTTACCGTAACAAGGTCCAAGATATGTCTTATTACCTCTGTCCCAAGGAATAAGGTCCAATTTTTTTTCTTGAACTCCGTGTTAGCCGAGCTCACATGGTCCAAAGAGTGGATGTACAGTCTAGAAACCTAGGTTCAAGTCTTTGTGAATCCAAATTTTGGTTCTTATTTTTCTAGAAAAAAAAACAATAAAATTTGGTAATTGTGAGACATAGAAAAAATATATAGCTATCTCTACATAGTAGAAAAATAATGTTCTACTGGATGTTGAAGTTACTATCAAGCCATTGTTATAGCAAAGTAATCTATAGAAATGTGTTTTCTTTTTACAAAGATCCAAAATGCTTCTATGAAAAAACCAGTCATACAAAATCCGCCTAGTCAAAAAGCTGTAAGTAGTAAACAACTGATATTTGTCGTACCTGGGACAAGGAATTCGCAGATGGCAAGAGATGATCACCACGTTCCTTTTAATGATCACTACAAAATGGGTTCAATTAGAATGGAGAAACAACAAGTGCAGGACTCTATTTTTAAATGGACGGCAGTTCTAGATCTTATAGGGGCAAGGAAAGATGCTTGGGCTCCTCCAACAAGGAAAGAATACACTTTGCTCAAAGCAAATCAATAACAGCTCACGGTACCAGACATGGTTCCTTCAGTACCGGACATGGTTGAAGGAACGTATCAGATTGCTGAATACTTGGTTAATTAGTCAGGGTATCCTAGTGACAAATATGCACTGAATAGCGAATGCACAGGGTTTATATCTGATAAATATGAAAATATTCGTGTGGCCTACACCAAGTCACCTACAACTCCTCCATACGTTTCCCTGTAGGATTGTAGTCTGAATTCTGAAGCTACAGGCGAACTCAGCTCCAACAAGTGGCAGGAAGGCAGACAAACCGGCACTAACTGTGAGGTGAACCTGACAATGCGTCGATGGTTTCAGATTGACAAAGAGCTACTAGTTTGTTAGCCCCCCACCCCCCACACACCACTAGTGCAGACCCCCCCCCCCTTTAAATCCGGTTGGGAGGGCCCTCTAACAGCGGTTCTTCAACCGCTGTTGAGGGTTCGGTGTTAGAGGGGGGGCTGCACCGGTTCGGGGTTGGAACCGGTGTTAAAGGTTCTTCTGCCGCGGCAGAGATTTATGCCGTTTTCCTGCCGCGGCAGGAAAACGGCCTAAATCTCTGCCACGGCAGAGTTCTGCCTCTGCCCCGTTCTGGGCGTATTTCTGCGGGAGGGGGGGGGGAGGGGGAATCGATCGGGAGCGGTATACACATACATCGTCATCGGTACATACGAGTACATGAATAATTAAGCAACTATTATTATACACAAACATCGTCATCGGCACATACATCGTCATCGTTCATTTTGGTGGATATCTAAAGAGTTCTCCCCCAGGCGTGACGACCTCATCAAGTATGAACCCCGCCAATTCCTCTTGAATGGCTCGTATGCGTTCAAATGGTAGGAGTTGGTCCCGCATCCGTTCGATCTGAATATATATGAAGAATGAGCCGTCAATATATATATAAGAATAAAACTCAACACAATTGATGGTAATAAAATAATGTTGTGGACTTTGTTTACTTACTTTAAGTTGTTCTAGTGCGGCTTGGCCCGTCGCACATATCGTGTTGCGAATGAACTCGCAAACATAGTACCCACATAAGTTATTGCCGTGTCCCTGATGCGTGCACTTTACGAGAATAGAGAGTTCAATCAAAATAATAATCAATAAAGCATGATATAATGGAATTGGAAGCTAGCTAGTATTACTTACATTTTGGTCTATAAATTTTAGTTCTTCTGACCATTCACCCACGGCCCTGCCCGTGAACCTTTTCCAAACCCTATCCGGCAAAGAAAATGGATAAAGGAGTAATTAATTACTTGTTGTCACGAAAGTTGCCGATCTAGTGCGATAATATGATTGAAATTATCTCTGGAGCATCTCTCTAAAGTCTGCATATATCTCTTTTTCTTTTCGTAACGAGTCCATGACAAGGACTTTTCCTGAGTCGGGTTGAATGACTAGCAGAATAAAGTGGAACCTACGCACGCATAACTCATCATCAGTTACACTTAACATCGAGTAAGCTGAAATAGAATGTGTACAAGAGAGACGTTAACAGTACTCACGAGAAGTTGTAAGGTAATAGTATTTCCCTTTTGGTTTGTTGTCTCAGTAAAGACCTTAGCAAGTAATCTTCTGTTTGCCCGGGTTTGGTTCTTACCACTTCTTCATGAACTCTATTTGGGTCAACGAACCCAATGTCAAAAGGGCCTCCTTTCCTGCATTCCATAACCTTTTTCCTGCATAATAATATATACATATATGGTGAGCATATATATACATGCAATTAATGAAGTGAATGAGATGAGATATAAATTACAGAAATAGTACTTACACACAATAAAGGCTGATGGCAACTTTGTCGAGTTTCTTCTGATTGAATAGAAAATGCAAGTCTTGAATGTTGAAGTCGATCCCGTCGTCTCCGTAGAAGAAAATCTCATCTCTTATATGCGCCGTTATCCATTCTTCCTTTCTTGTCTTGCAGAAATCAAGGTACCACTTGTGCAATTTTCGCATCTTTGTTGGTAGATTCTTGAGCTCCTCTTTCTTGACGAGATTCTTCCCATACTTCCATGGCTGTATGGGGTTGGCATCGCATTTGGGCAAGTTGTCTCCCATGATGTTCAAGTATGCAATGTAACTCATCCCCATCTCATTGGCCTTTCTTTGTAGCTCTGCCTCGTAATCATTTACGGGAGGAGCGTCCCGTGTGTCGAACACTTGGAGCGGGGCGCATGATTGGTTTTCCTGCTCTCCGAGCATGGGAACTGTTTTCTGGGGTGCCTCACGACTGCTACTTTCAGTCTCCCTACGGCGCCTTGCATCCGCCTTCAAAATCTGGCGCTCGTAGTCCGGCACAAGTGGGGTTTCAGGTTTCAAAAGATTTTTGTAAAACTTCTCCACCACCGCCGGATCTATTTTCTCCTTTGGCTCGGCCCGTCTAGGTGTAAAGAATTTCTTGACCTCTTCTTCTGAGATCCTATTGGTCGGGATGGAAGGTCCTGGCGGATGTTTCCTCGTATGCCGTGATGAGTTCAGTGACGAGTTTGGCAAAGAGGGTTGGGAAGATACACAATCCTGTTTCTGGGTCCAACCTTGCCCCGATTCCGTAGAACCAAGTCTTTGCACGTAGGTCCCACCCATCTGTCTGGGGTGTGATCCCTCTAGCGCACAGGGCCTTCTCAACTTTCTCCCACTTAGGCCTCTGAGATATGTAGCCACCTGACCCCGTCCTCTGGTGATATTCCTTCTTCTGGACATTAAGCGTATTGGTTTCTGACCTCTTTTTAGCTATAGCACTTTTTTTATATGTCACAAATTCGGGCCAGTGAGGTCTTATCTTCGCATAATATGCGTCTTCGAAATCTGGAGTCTCTCCAGCTTTGACAAATTTGTTCAATTTTGTCTTCCAGTTGCGGAAAGTGTCAGCCATCTTCTTTAGAGTCCACTCTTTGACCTTTTCCTTTATAACCGGGTTGTTTTCATCCTTCTCTGGCGGAAGGGTGAAATTTACCAACAACGAATTCCAAATCGTTTCTTTGGATCTTTCATCGACAAAGGTACCGTCGCCCTTCTTTGGCTTATTCCAATTTTCAATTATGATTGGGATTTGGTCCCTAACAAGAACTCCAACCTGACGTACAAATTTTTCTGCGGCCTTCTTGGGCTCCATCGGCCTGTCATCAACACAGACTGCTTCTATCGTGAACTTTGCACGATCTTTCAACCGATGGCTCGCGCCTCGCTTGATCTTTTTCGTAGAAGAAGATGGTTGCTGGCTGGTCGATCCAGAGGGCTAAAAGAAGAAAAAAGCGTTAATTAATACATGTAGAAGAAGATTGTTGGTGGAAGTCAGCAGAGGCTTAATCAATGCATATACCTCGCCGGACTTTGTAAGCACTAAATTGCGTTCACCGGAGTCTTCATCTTCTCCATGACTACTTGAGCTGTCATCATGTCCCTCCAAGTTCTGATATTGTGAGGTGTCCTCATCAATAATGTTCTCCATTATTTCTTCTTCTCAAGGTTTTTACTAAGTGGATCCATAGTTTCTAAAACAATAATATTATCTAGAGTAAGAGTGTAAACATTCAAGTGGACTTGGATTCATACACAAATATACATATTATTCATACAAAAATACACAAATAAATACACAAATGAAATTAAAACCCTAAGGATGTTTGATCATTTTAAACGAGTTTCGAGGGGTCCAAACCCTAATCAGGATGAGTTAGAGCTCCACAACGACACCCCCAAGAGGGTAACGTTGGCAGGATGCAAGTTTGTATACAAGTGGGGCGGGTTTGCGGACAATTATTTAGTCTCAGACAGCTACACCTACACGCAGTCCAATTTGTATACAAGTTTTAATCTATGCATGTAGTACAATTTATATTAGCCGGTGAAACTATGTTGCCCGCGAACCCGCCCCGCTTGACACCCTATCTATACTACTACTCCCTCCATAATTACATGCCATCTTAGTTTCGAGTTTCCCGATTTTGACCGTCAAGTTCACCACCAACACTAAGTAAACAATATTATCGATGTTACAACATAAAAAACTTTACTCAAATATGAATACACGACTACATCTTTTATACATCACACATATTCCCCACATTATTCACAGAGGAAGACTGTCGGACGCAGAGGCGTGGACGGCTGCCGCATTGACACATTGTTCACATTGTGCCGCCAGCTTTGACACATTGTTCACATTGTGCCGCCGACGACTGCCGGACGTAGAGGCGTGGACGGCGGCTCCGACGGCGAGGGCGAGGGCGGCGGCTCCGACAGCGAGGGCTGGACGTGGCGCCGGCGCGGCTGCTCTCTGCTCTCTGCGCGCGGATGCATTATAAAATAATTTGCATTTTAAATTATTTTTTGGAATATTATAAAATAATTGCATTTTTGGAATTTACTTAAACAATTTTCTTAATTAGAAAACATTTATGGAAATGTTTTTATCGCTTACAGATAGGGCCCACATGTCAGGTATTTTCTTCACTGAAATAATTACAGAAAAAGAATTAAAGAAATAATAAAAGAAAACGAAAACGATTATTGCATCACGCTGACGTCAGCAATGGAGCTCCTCTCAGGTCGATCTTGATCCCGTCGATCTGCTACACGCGGGGACTTGTGGTTGGGCTGGTTGGAAAGAGGAGGTCGAGGCGGACCTAGTAGTGGCGACGCCTCCCCTTTTTGGTCGCCGTAGAACAGAGAATAAGGAGGAACTGCGCCGGTCGGCGGCGGTTACACGATGCGAAGGCGATATAGAGCGTGAGGGAGGAAGAGAAGATGTGCCTGAGCACCAGAGGCTCACCAGGAAGCCGATGGTGGGGTCGACGAGGCCGGGGAAGGTAGGGGTTGCCGGTAGTGCCGATGGCAAGCGGCGGACAGAGGTGGAGGTGACAGGGCCGACGATTCAGGGCACCCACGGCCAATTCCTCCCTCACTCTCTGAGGGCGGTGGCGGCCGGCGGTGGCTTCTCTCTGCTTCGATGGGCGGTGGCGGTGGCGGCGCTTCTCTCTGCTCCGATGGCGCGCGCGCGATGGCGGTGGCGGTTCGATCTGGCTCTGGGGGAAGAAAGAAAGGGGAAGGCGAATTTAATACCCCCCTTTAACACCGGTTCGGGGCTGGAACCGGTGTTAAAGGGGATCGTTGCCACAAGATTACACCCCCTTTAACACTGGTTCCAGACAAGAACCGGTGTTAAAGGGGTAAATGTGAACGAATAATATGCCCTTTAACACCGGTTCGTGTCTGGAACCGGTGTTAAAGGAGGGGCATTTATTTCATGCATTAAAGGGGCATTTTTAATTCAAAAAATAAGATATGAATTTAGAAAATTCATATATTTTTCATTTCAACTCAGAAAAATATGAATAATATATCATGATTTTCAGAAAAATAATATCTATCCATTCATGTAAATCATTTTATATTTACTTTACATGAAAATTTTCAAAATGATTAAAACACTTACATATAAATTTTGATTATTCAATTCAAACAAAAATAAATTGTTAAATCCTAAAACTTTGAACATAAGAAATATTAAGCATCTAAAAAGGAATCTAACCCTATTTGATTAGAGCAAATCATATTTTAATTCCGCATCTTTTGTATTAACATTTTTGAATTGATTGGATATTTAAATGTCGCATCTTTTGTATACACTTGAATCTCACCAAGCCTCGCTCAACTTGCATTGTTTTTTTGATAAAATAGCATATTATGAACCTAAAAATGATTTTTGTAAAAAATCATGAGCATCGTATCATGTACCTGTAGTTCATATCTGACCCACTTTCTACCGATTAGGCAGGAATTTGTCTTTTTCACCAGAGGTGGACGGAAAGGTTTCAGATCCCCCTGTTGGTACATTGTGCATATAAGGTGGTCTAGTATTTTTGTAAAATGTGTTGGTGGTTTTTTGAATTAGCCATTTGGTGGTTGCTTCACAAAACCGTCCGTTTTTTTTGCTCGGAAAATGGAAAATGCCTTTTTGATGCGATAAAAAGGAAAACTTCCTCTTGTAACATTGTTTGCCATGCCATGATGCACATGTATGCACAATATGGCCATATTATCACAAACTATGCCTTGATTCTAGCCATAACATTGGTCATTTGACCCGAAAGCCAAGAAACCTCGAATGAGATAGGTCATTTTGTGAAGGTTTTTTCGAGACATAATCAATATACCAAGTTTGAGATTTTTCCTTCTAACTATGTCACATAATATAACACCACGCGAAGGTTTCGCACTGTTTCGATCTTTTTTTATTTATTTATCCCCGTTTTAAACTATCGACAAACTTTGTCGAACAACGGGCATGATGATTCTTAGCTCGGGGCCAAGCCTCGCTCAACTTGCATTGTTTTTTTGATAAAATAGCATATTGTGAACCTAAAAATGATTTTTTACAAAAATCATGAGCATCGTATCATGTACCTGTAGTTCATATCTGACCCACTTCCTACCGATTCGGCAGGAATTTATCTTTTTCACTAGATGTGGACGGAAAGGTTTCAGATCCCCCTGTTGGTACATTGTGCATATAAGGTGGTCTAGTATTTTTGTAAAATATGTTGGTGGTTTTTTGAATTAGCCATTTGGTGGTTGCTTCACAAAACCGTCCGTTTTTTATGCTCGGAAAATGGAAAATGCCTTTTTGGTGCGATAAAAAGGAAAACTTCCTCTTGCAACATTGTTTGCCATGACATGATGCACATGTATGCACAATATGGCCATATTATCACAAACTATGCCTTGATTCTAGCCATAACATTGGTCATTTGACCCGAAAGCCAAGAAACCTCGAATGAGATAGGTCATTTTGTGAAGGTTTTTCCGAGACATAATCAATATACCAAGTTTGAGATTTTTCCTTCTAACTATGTCACATAATATAACACCACGGCCGAACTTGTTTCAGAATGTTGGAGTGATTCAGTCATGCTCCTGCCTACACCTGTAATACTCGCCACTGTAGTCGTCGTACTCGTCGCCGCCATCGCTGTCTTCGTCAGGGTCGCCGTAATTGAACCTCTGGAGAGTACGCGTGGGATGGACTTGAGGGTAGCCCGTGGGCTGGACTTGAGGGTAGCGCAGACGGGGGTTAGAGTCGGCGGCAGTGTCATAGGCCATGACGCTTTGTAGAGTCCGACCGCGCCACCATAGCCGACGGCCGGCCTCGTTGAAGTTAGGAGGAGGTGGACCGTCCTCCTCGTGCCTGGCGAGCTCCCTCTCACGCCGATCCACGAAGAAGGCTTCCCAAGTAGGGAAATAGTCGGGATGCCATCTGGGATTCCTCCGCTGCTCCGGCGTGAGCTCGAAGTAGTAGTGGTTCGTGATGGCCATCTAGCGCGCCACACCTAGATGGACATGAGGAACCGTCACGCCTCCGATGCTCAGCATCCAGCCGACGGGGACACAGTAGCCCGGCGGGCAGGGATAGTTCGAGGCGCAAAGCGCCTCCGCCTCCCTGGGGGTTAGTGCTACGGTGGAAGCTGTGGCATCCCGCAAAACTACTACTAGAAAATCGCGTTGATTTTGTGCATTGCATCATCATGGCCGCATGCTCATGTCATCATGCCACATTGCATTTGGGCATCGTCATCATCTTGCATGTGCTTGTATAAAACTATTTTCGGAAAAACCGGTTCTTGTTTTCTAAACGCCCCGTCCTTATTCAAATGCAAACCCGGGTCGCCGGAATATTTTGTTTTGACTAAATATGTTTTGCAAACGGACCGTTTAAATAAATAAAATATTGCATTATTTTAGTGGGGGCAGTCGAACGGGCCGACCCGACCCGAACGACCACCCCCATTTTCAAATCGGTCCACCCCTTATTCCTAAACCTACCCAACCTATTCTACCCAGCCCCTCTCCACATCACCCCACCCAATAGCAACTTGCCACCTCCCCTTTTCCCTTCCCCCCAGCCAACCATGTGCTGCCACCTTCCCCATCTCTCTCTCCCTCCAACCACCACACACCCACACACCCACAGCACACACGCACGCCTACCCCGCGGCCAGCCGGCCCCCACTCACTCATCCCGCCCCACCAACCCAGTCAACCACCCCTGCCCGCGGGCCCCGCCTGGTCCCACCACAGCCACGCGCCCCGCCCCCCATCCTCTCTTCCACCTCCCGCACGTCCTCTCCCCACCCTGCCCCGCGTCCTCCTCTCCATCTCTGGCGCCGACCTCGGCCTCGCCCACCGACGCCCTGCGAGCACCCCGCATCTCCGGCCGCTCTCCCTCTCCAAGCCGCCTCCGTCCCTTCCCCGACGCGCCTCTCCTTCCCCGCATCCACCGCCGCCCGCCGGACCTCCCTCAGCCTCCTCGCCTCACACACCGCCTGCTGCCCGTTCCCCCCGGCCGCGCCCAACCTCCACGCCTCCCTTCCCTCCTCTGGCTCGCCCAGCGCGAGGCCATCTTCTCCCTCCGCCAGAGCTCCCTCTCTCCACTGTCCCTGCGCCGCACCCCGCCTCCTCCTCCTCACCGCCTCTCCACCTCGCCGCTCCTCCTCAGCGGCCTTGAGCCGCCTAAGCCCACCTCCTAGCGCCCATGGTCCCGCCCGCCTCTGTCCTCCTCGCCGCGCCTCCCGAGCTCCCGTTGCCCTCGCCGCTGACGCTGCCGGGCGCCGCCACGCTGGTGCTTCGCCTGCCTGCATAGCCGGTCGCCTCCGTCCCGTCGTCCGCGTCGGGTCGACCCCGCCGAGCTACTCCGGTGCCGTCGCCCGGCCCGCCTCCTCCTTCCTCGCACGCCACCGACGAGCTCTGCGCCGCCGTCGTGACCTCACCGATGCGGCCGCCGTCTCCCCTATCCGCCTCCCCGCCGTTGACTGCGCTTAGGTGCCTGCGTGTCCAAGAGCACACGCATCAGGCTTGTGCCCATGTGTGTCAGCTGCTTCTCTATGCCTGATGCTCCCAAGCACGATCGTGCCTCTCTTCGGGTGTAGCCTCGCCATATTGTTTCCATCGGTACCGATGCCAAGTTCAACGAACACGTAGGAACCCAAAGGGATGGACGCGAGGACTATATCAGTCAAGGTCATCCGGTGGCTCTGGGACTCCAAGTACTTCTACACGGAACCAAAGGCCGCGGACACCAAGTTCCGAGATTCAAAGGCGTCGAGACCCGAACCTCTGGGAACCTCAAGATCTTCACCACTCGAAGTGTGCCTCCAAGTTCGCCACCTTGAACGCCATGACCGTCTACGTGGACCCGACAAGGTCTTCACGACGACAAGAACGACAGCAACCAGGGCGAGTCCGATGCCCCGACGCCAGACCAAGTACTTCCTCTCGGAATGCCAAGATCTCCGCGTGAGACGACAAGATCGACAACATGGACCGACCACCGCGGATGCGACAAGATCTACTACCCCGATCCGAGAATGATCCCGGAGTCCGATCCCGATCCCGTCGAACCCTGGACCCTGAGACCAACCCCGAACCCCGGAACCCCAAGATCCGCCGAACCCTAATGTGTGATCCCTTTTCCTCGAAGCCTATTTTATAAAATGATATTGTCACTTGTTGCATATTAAATTGTCATCTCGCATGCATATCATATGGTTTGGGGGCCTTATGCCGATTCACCATATAATTAAATATGGGGCCCATATGCGGGCAAATCTAGTCTCATATTGGCCTCATTTAAACTTGTGTAGCGAACTGGTGATATCATCTTGCCTTGTTAAAACAACATTTAAATTGCGGGATAGCTAAACAACATGAACCACCCAATTAATGTCGGGGCCCGGTTCCGCTTAATATGACCTAATTGCATCGCACCTCTACCATGTCATGCATCATGCATGTATCATGCCGATCTTCTGCTGTAGTATTAAATAGTGCATCCGGTGTTTCTTCTAGTGTTTTGCTTCTTCGCGGATAAGGCCGTTGAGTTGATGTGAGCTTCGCCCCGATCTTCGGTTGAACCTTCGACAATGTTTTCAGGCGAGCATCTCCCCCTTTCTACCTATCTTACTTTATAGTATTTATTCCCTCCTGTTGATCTATTGCTATCTGTGTTGCGATGCTCTAGTTTTTCGTACCCGTGCTATCCCCTGCAGCCTTATATTGCCTTGGACACATCCTATTACCTGTTGTTTGGTAGCTAGTTGGACTTGCGCGTCGTAGTCGCTTGCTAAAATGCTGTTGCGTGTTGTCAAGTGCCACAGTTGTTGGAGAATTGCCGCGTGTTGTTGTTGGAGATGATCATAGCTTTACTTACCGTTCACTTTATTTCCTGTTTAATAACTAAAATTGAAATAAGCAGAGGCATCGGTGGGTGATAGATAACATTTGGTTTCCGAACGCCCACTTGTGTCCCGTAGGACCCCGAGTACTTGATACCTGTTCCTTGATTTATCGCGCTATCCACATCCGGGAGGTATATGGGACCCCCCTGAGCCAGAGCTTGATTCAGTCTTATTTCTTGGGGCCACAAACTAGTTTGAGGTTTTATTTACTATTCTGTACTTATGCCATGCTACTTATGTATTACGATTGTGCGAGGAGCACACTGTACTGTTTAGGAATTGTGACCCGTTTACGCGGTATCGACAAGCCCAGTTTTGGGTTCCCAGTCGCCTGACCGGCCCCACAAACCTCGGGTCCGTCTAAAGCTAGCTTGCTATGGTAAGACTCAAGGGTGGCCCCTGAAATATTTTCTGAATCCTGTGATTGCTTTGTCGTGAAGGCCTCGTTGGGTTTTGATTTGGTTTTTCCGAGGTTGATCGAGCGTGTGTTACTATTGGTGCACCCCGGCCGGGTAACACTTTCTGAAAGCCGTGTCCGCGGTTATGGACGACTTGGAGCACAGTATCTCGACCATAGACAAGCATAACTAAAGTTTATTGCTATAAATTTGACTTTATAATGACTAGTAATTAGCTTCACTATAACGGAATGGCTAATAATACTGCCCACAATTGCTTGTTTGGAGTGTCGCTTGCGGCCATTGTATCTGACTAGTAAGTATTGCAACTACAACGGAATGGCTAAATAAAAGTACCAACAACTGCTGGGTTTTGGGTTATCTCATGCTAATTGTATCTGATTAGTAAGTGCTTCACTATAACGGAACGGATAAATAAAAGTGTCCACTGCTTACTTTATCAGGATGATTATCTAAACCTGACTAGTAATTGCTGCAACGATAACCGAATAACTAAAACTGCCAACTGTGTGAGTTCCTCGGTTGACTTCCTCGTTGGTCTCGAGGGGGAACACCAGGATGGGTTTGTTTGGTGTTAGATTCAGGTTGGATCCGAATAGGTCTTTCTTATCCCTCTCTGATAACCGCCAGTTGTATCGAGTCTCTATAGGTTGTTTAGCGCATGTTGCCGCTGCCGCTCAGTCCACCATACCTATGTAGGCGAGGACCGCCGAATTCTAGTCTCGCCGTGTACTGGCCTCAGTACTGACGCTCCTCTTTTTCCTTTGCCTCCGTCGGCACCCCTTTTGTTTAAGCATGTTTGAGATCGACGTCGTTAGCAGGGTTACCCTTCCGGCTTGGCCTGGGCAGGGTTATGGACGCCATTGGTTATTCTTCAGGGCTCTTAGCCCCATTTGCATCTTGTCCGTAGTCGGACGCTCCATCGTTTTCGAGGTGATTTGGATCTTTGTACCGTATATTTGTATTCTTGACTCATGGAGTCGTGTTATATATATATCTGTTCTGTGGGTCCCATCGAGGACTGTTGTGTAATGTTATTAATTCGTTTTCCACCCGCACGAAAGTGCCTGGTGGGCACCTTTGAATCGTTTCTATGCGGGTTTGGCGGGTTTCACTCAAACTTGCATAGGGTCGATTCTGAGGGTGTTACAGAAGCCATGGGAAAGAGTGATGAGGTTGCAGATATGATTCTAGAGATGTGCAATGACAATGGAGGCCAACCCTACATATATATATATATATATATATATATATAGTGAACTAGCGGGAAGAACTGGAGGGAAGAACTGGCGGGAAGAAAAATGGCGGGAAAAAATGACGGGATGAACCTTTAGTCCCGGTTGGAGTAAATATATATGTATATATATATATATATATATATATATATATATATATATATATATAGTGAACTAGCGGGAAGAACTGGAGGGAAGAACTGGCGGGAAGAAAAATGGCGGGAAAAAATGACGGGATGAACCTTTAGTCCCGGTTGGAGACACCAACCGGGACTAAAGATGAACCTTTAGTGCCGGTTGGAGACACCAACCGGGACAAAACACGAGTCAGCACTAATAATAGGGGTGAGTGTCGATATTATGTCGTGCGGCGTGTACTTTGTCCTGGATGGTGTCACCAACCAGGACTAAAGATGAACCTTTAGTCCCGGTTGGAGACACCAACCGGGACTAAAGATGAACCTTTAGTCCCGGTTGGAGACACCAACCAGGACAAAACACGAGTCAGCACTAATAATAGGGGTGAGTGTCGACATTATTTCGTAAGTGTAGACACTATGTCGAGATGCTTGTACTATAAATAGGCATCCTTGTGAGTCCAGTCCTCTAGCCAGTTTGAGGCATCTCCAAGATGGTTTTCGAGAGCAGGGACACCACTACGGCCAGTTTCAGGGAGATGCCGATGGAGCCCAGTCCTCCAGCATCTCCGAGAAACTGGTCATAGAGGCACTCCCTAATATGTGAAATTAGTTAGCTCCTAGGTGTATTGATCTAGTTAGAGAAGTTACAAAGCTGCAAGATGGTTTTCGAGAGCAGGGACACCACTACGGCCAGTTTCAGGGAGATGCCGACGGAGCCTAGTCCTCCGGCATCTCCAAGAAACTGGTCATAGAGGCACTCCCTAATATGTGACCGCGCGCATTTGGAGATCAGATCTTAATGGTAAGTACGAATAGGGACAACTTCTTCTCATAGTCCCGGTCCATCCACAAAACAAGACTAACACTCAAGACATGTATTAATATTAAAAACATGAACTAGAGTTACATAATATGAGCATGAGCTTCTTGGCATATGTCCTTCCTTATGATCGCTTCAGACGTAACCATGGAGCATCTTTTTTACTTAGCGGAATGCTTGGGTCAGTTTTCACTGTGAAGGGCGAAATTTCATCAAACTTATTATAATCTTCTAACATGTCTGTCTTGTCCTCGATTCCCACGATGTTTCTTTTCCCTAAAATAACTATGTGACGCTTTGGCTCATCATATGATGTATTCGTTTGCATATTTTTTCTTTTTTTTGGTCTGGAGGACATGTCCTTCACATAGAAAACCTGAGCCACATCATTGGCTAGGACGAATGGTTCATCTAAGTTCTTGTCTACCTTCATAAGATTGTTGAGATCCACCTTTGTCATTCCGTACTTCTTGTCTACCTCAACCCCTCCTCCTGTTAGCTTGACCCATTTGCATCGAAACAAGGGGACCTTAAAATTAGGTCCATAGTCAAGTTCCCATATCTCCTCTATGAACCCATAATACGTGGTCTTCTGCCCATTGTCTTCTGCTGCATCGAAGCGGACACCACTATTTTGGTTGGTGCTCTTTTTATCTTGGCCTATCATGTAAAATGTATTCCCATTTATCTCGTCCCCTTGGAAAGTACATACAGTCAAAGATGGTGTCCTGGCCAACAAGTACAGCTGATCCCCAACAGTGGTGTTATTCGTGAGAAGTCTTTGCAGCCAGCCGCCAAAACTCGCCATGTGTTCACTTATAATCCATTAATCAGACTATCCTGGGTGTTTGAGGCGTATTAAATTCTTGTGTTCATTGATATACAGGGCAACCAAGATAGATCTTTGTAAAACCGTGTAGTGTGCTTGATTGAGAGAATGCCCGTCCCTACATATCATTGCTTTACATCCTAGGGTGCCTTTTCCACGCAGTCTCCCCTCATTTCGTGATTCTGGAACACCAATCGCCTTAAGGTCAGGAATAAAATCAACACAGAACTCAATGACCTCCTCTGTTACATAGCCCTTGGAGATGCTTCCTTCTGGCCTAGCACGATTATGAACATATTTATTTAAGACTCCCATGTACCTCTCAAAGGGGAACATATTGTGTAGAAATACATGACCGAGAATGGCAATCTCTTCTACTAGGTGAACCAGGAGATGCGTCATAATATTGAAGAAGGATGGTGGGAACACCAACTCAAAGCTGACAAGACATTGGGCCACATCTGTTTGTAACCCTGGTAGGCTTTCTGGATCGATTACCTTCTGAGATATTGCATTGAGGAATGCACATAGCTTCACAATGGGTACTCGAACATTTTCAGGTAGAAGCCCTCTCAATGCAATCGGAAGCAATTGTGTCATAATCACGTGGCAGTCATGAGACTTCAGGTTTTGGAATTTTTTCTCTGCCATATTTATTATTCCCTTTATATTTGACGAGAAGCCAGACGGGACCTTTATACTGCTTAGACATTCAAAAAAGATTTCCTTCTCTGCTTTGGTAAGAGCGTAGCTGGCAGGAGTTAAGTGGCATCGTTTACCCTTATCGTTCTCAGGATGCATAGGCTCTTCAGGGGCTTACAGACGTTGCTGGTCCTGCCGTGCTTCCGGTGTATCTTTTGTCTTCCCATACACTCCTAGAAATCCTAGTAGGTTCACGCAAACATTCTTCGTCACGTGCATCACGTCGATTGAAGAGCGGACCTCTAAGACTTTCCAATAGGGTAGGTCCCAAAATATAGATTGCTTCTTCCACATGGGCGCATGGCCGGCATCGTCATTCGGAACAGATAGACTGCCAGGACCTTTTCCAAAGATTACTTCTAGGTCCTTGACCATACCAAATACCTCCTCACCGGTACGGAGGACAGGCTTCCTCCGGGTTACGCGGACATTTGAAATGCTTGCCTTTCTTTCTTATTGGATGCAGGTTCGGAAGAAATCGGCGATACCCTAGGTACACAACCTTCTTACATTTATCCAAATATACACTTTCAGTCTAATCTAAACAGTGTGTGCATGCATTGTATCCCTTGTTTGTCTGCCCTGAAATGTTACTAAGAGCAGTCCAATCATTGATGGTTACGAAAAGCAATGCTCGTAGGTCAAATGGCTCCCCTTAGTGCTCATCCCCCACATACGTACACCTGGTTTGGCCCACAGCTGTAAAAGTTTTTCAACTAATGGCCTTAGGTACACATCAATGTCGTTGCCGGGTTGCCTCGGGCCTTGGATGAGCACTGGCATCATAATGAACTTCCTCTTCATACACAACCAAGGAGGAAGGTTATAGATACATAGGGTCACAGTGCTTTGTGTTGCTCTGCTCACCAAAAGGATTCATGTCATCTGTACTTAGACCAAACCTTAAGTTTCTTGTGTCACGTGCGAAGTACGGGTACTCTCGCTCGACTTTTCTCCACTGTGACCCATCAGCGGGGTGTCTCAACATCACGTCTTTCTTACGGTCTTCCATGTGCCATCGCAACAACTTGGCATGCTCTTTATTTCTGAAGAGACGTTTTAACCGTGGTATTATAGGAGCATACCACATAACCTTGGCGGGAACCTTCTTCCTAGGGGCCTCGCCCTCAACATCGCCAGGATCGTCTCGTCTGATCTTATACCGCAGTGCAGTGCATACCGGGCATGCATCCAAATTCTCGTACTTCTCACCGCGGTAGAGGATGCAGTCATTAATGCAGGCATGTATCTTCTGCACGTCTAATCCTAGAGGGCAGACAACCTTCTTTGCTTGGTATGTACTGTCGGGCAACTCATTATTTCTTGGAAGAAGATTCTTCATTTTTACCAACAACTTTGAAAATGCGCTGTCAGTCACACCATTCTCTGCCTTCCATTGCAGCAAATCCAGTGTGGTACCTAGATTTTTGTGGCCATCTTCGCAAGTTGGATACAACAATGTTTTGTGATCCTTTAACATCTGCTCCAGCTTCTCCTTCTCCTTTTCTGTTTCACATTCTTCCTTTGCATCAGTAATGACCCGACCAAGATCGTCATCAGCGGGCCCATCTGCTTCCTCTTGATCTTCATTATCTACCCCCGTTGCAGTATCTTCATTTTCAGGATACATATTATGATAGTTGTCATCATCCTCTTCTTCTTCGTTGTCTTCCATCACAACCCCTTTTTCTCCGTGCTTGGTCCAACAATTATAGCTCGGCATGAAACCGGATCGAAGCAGGTGGGCGTGAATGGTTCTGGTATTTGAGTAGTCTTTCTTGTTCTGACAGTGAACACACGGACATCACATAAAACCATTGTGACCACGGTTTGCATTATCCACAACGATGAAATTTTGGAGGCCCGTAATGTACTCGGAAGTGCGGCGGTCACCGTACATCCATTGCCGGTTCATCTGCATTAATATGTAGTATATATAAAAAAATAATAGGGAGATGACCATTTATATATATAGTACATCAATGACACATGAAAGGATAGTTGCCGACCTCGACCGAGACGGAAAGAGCAACAAGAAAACTTATTTTGAGCTCTCGGGCATTTCACCGAACACCTCTTGTGCATATGAAAAAAAAAACTAGCACTCTTCACACCCTCTTGCTACGCTCCAAAATGAGATAGTGAAAGAATGGAAGAGTGGGGTGTGTGTGTGTGGGCTGCGGTGGTGTCTTATATATAGCCCCCCTTTAACACCGGTTCATGTCACGAACCGGTGTTAAAGGGGGGGCTGCGCGGGCCACTGTTGCAGTGTCCTTTAACACCGGTTCATGACACGAACCGGTGTTAAAGGGGGGCTCCTTTTTTGCCGCAGGGGCCACACTGGTACGCCTCCCCCCCTTTAACACCGGTTCGTAGAAGAACAGGTGTTAAAGCCCTTTTTCTGGATCAATAAAAGACCTCGTTTCCACTAGTGCACACACACACACACACCCAAAAAATGAAATGAGGCCATTTCATCTATTATGTATAGTAAAAGCAATATAAGGATGTTTTTTCGAGGCACCACGTTAATCCACATCATCAGAATTATTTACGATAGTTAGATCTAAAATATATAGTTAAGATTAGTCCAATAAACGTAACATAATTATGATTTTATGTACACGCATTTAGTCCATGTCACTTTTTTATCTCTCGCGTACACGGTTTAAAAAAAATCAGTTTGACAACACGTTATCTGGTCCGGAAATTTAAAAAACCACATCATCCATCTCTGTTGATGTTGAAAAAAACCCTACTCCGCTGAGCCCTCCCTCCCACTTGCACGATATAACAAGCTTTAGGAAACTTAAACACATTAACCTGTCAAAAGAGAAGTCACGTGTTCTTTTTTAATATAGGGTATATTCACGCATCCCATTAATCTGTTCTATATTTCCCTTTGCATCCCTAGATAGAAACAAAAAGGTTAAGTCATAGCCAACCTGGTGTTCATCTCCTTTATGGATTTATCTAGGTTGAAAACAGGTCAAGACTATTTGACTTTAACAATTGATCTAGACATGTGGGTTATATCTTAGGGCATAGAACATCTGTAATTAATGATACGATTTTACTAGAGATCGTACTATATTGGCATGATCCCATGGATAGATAGAGTCCATGTTGAATATTACTCTCTTCGTCCGAAAATAAGTATATAACTTAGATTTGTCTAGATTCGCATGTATCTAGATACGATTTATTGTCCAAATATATGCAAATCTATACAATTCTGAGAAACTTATTTCTGGATAGAGGAAGTAACAAACTTATCATAATGGTTACATTCCGTTCACTTGGACCGATTCCCGTCATATGAAGCAAACCTCTAATTTTTTCCTTCATGTTCTGTCTTTGGACAATCTCATTTCTGTAAATAAATTTTTGATTTACACTTCTAAGGACACAAAATCTGTTGAAAACATAATCTGAAATGAAAGGAAACCAGAAGATGCCATTTGGCTCTGTCTTTCTTTGTTTCTCGTGATATATACCACAAATCTTGGATAACTTTCTGAGAAGATCCATAGTGCCGGTCGAACAACCACTCAAAGTTGGTGTGCTGTAGCTCTCAATCTCAATCCATAGTGTGGATGAGCTAAGGCGTAAGAACCCTAGATTGGTTTAGTACATGGCGCCTACTTAATCTGAATCAGATCTCCTTTGTGGAGGCTTGCGTCCTCTTTATATAGGAGTTGGAGAAGCCTTCTCGTCTTGCCTCCAAGTCTTTCAGATTTTCTTCCTTATAGAGTTGAGGTCGCTTGGTCCATCCAGGAGCCCATGCGCTGCACACCAGACATGTCGATGTAGCCCCTTAGCGGGCTCCCGGGTCTTGATCTCCACACGACAGGATTTGATAGCCACCGTATACTATAGTTATACGGGTTGTCCCCATATATCAGCAACAAGCCCCCGATTAGTATCCATAATGAGACGTCCAGCCATATGTGAGTTGTTGATGAAGCCGAAGCAGCTCCGAGTAGGCCTTGAAGAATCTTCACGTGATACCTCCTCTGACATTCTCGGCTGAGAGGTCGCGCCCTAAGAGAATCCACAATATGTGAATTATGAATTATGGGTGGTGATCATCAAAAGATATCCCTGCCCGCGTCATCGTCTAACGGGACCTGACGGTAATGACACCCAGAATAGATGCCACAACATGGTGATGAAGTTCTTTAAGTTTTGATGAATCCATGGTGAGTGTAAGAAACCCAATTATAAGAAATCCCGTGTTGTAAAGAGATTAATTTTTAGAAATCCGGACGAGCTATAGGGAGCCCGACATTAAGAAATACATGCGAGCTATAGAGAGCTCGACTTTGAGAAAGTCCATGCGAGCTGTAAGAGAGCTCGACTTTGAGAAATTCCATGCGAGCTGTAAGAAAGATCAACTTTGAGAAATTCCATGCTAGCTATAAGAGAGCTCGACTTTAATAAAAAAAGGCTCCACTCAATATGGGTGGCGCATAATGCCTGCAACATGAGCCCCGGAGTGTTAGGCCGTCTATCAATAAGAACAAAGAAGATACATATTCATTAAGATAACCAATTTCACAGAATTCCATGCGGCCCCGACAGGTCTTCAGTGTTTAAGTCGGCCAGAGATATCCAACCGTTAAGACCCGATGCAATTTTCGTGAAGAGAATTCAATTCCATATTTCCATCGGAGCGATTTCCAAAATAATCTATGAGCCATCGCCGAGGGCGTACTCAACACAGAAGTTTATATTCTCCTACACCCGAGATTTTCATAAATTCTTGCGAGCTATAGGGAGCTTGGCTTAGAGAAATCCCTGAAAGCTATAGGGATCTCGTCTTAGCGAAATCCATGCGAGCTATATGGAGCTTGGCTTAGAGAAATACGTGCCAGCTGTAAGAGAGCTCGGCTTAGAGAAATACGTGGGAGCTATAGGGATTTTTTTTTGAAAATAGGCGTATTTATTAACCAAATGTTTAATTCTTACACCCGGCCTCTGCATAACTAAGATGCATACAGCCACACGAACGACATACTAAGAAAAAAAGTAGATAAGCATTACAAAAAGGCACTAAAAAATAAAAAGTTTAGAATCTAAGATAGATCAATCCTCAGGTCACGCGGCCATCCATGTCGTGAGAAAATATTCCTCGCCGTGTCCTCCAACCGGGTACATCCGTCCAGAAATAAGTCGCGAAACTCCATGCGTTGAAGAATATTCCATGATCAAAGGATAGCCATGACTCGATAAATAACCTGCAGAGGAGAAGACATAATGTTATTAAAAATCTTGTCATTTCTACAAAGCCATAGCGACCATATAATGACAAGCGCTCCCACCCTAAACAAGGTTCTGTACTTATCAACAATTCAATGCAACCAATTACCAAAAACATTGGTTACTGAACGTGGAGGAGATAAGCCAAAAGATATTTGGATGAATGACCATATAGAACGAGCAAATTTGCACTGAAAGAATAAATGGCGAATTGTCCCATCTTGATGACAAAAAACACATTGTGTACTTTCATGCCAATTCCTCTTTACAAGATTATCTTTTGTTAGAATTACCCCTTTCTGTAGATACCATGCAAATATCTTCGTCTTAAGGGGTATTTTCATTTTCCAAATTTTACTATTATCATCGACTAGGAAATCAGGTTGGACCAAAGCTTTATATAGTGAGTCAACAGAAAATTTACCACTTTTCAGTAATTTCCATTTGAACACGTCAACACCGTCCGACAATTGTATCCTGCATAACCGTAATAATAGATTGTTCCAAGATAACATTCTAGGTCCGATGAGACTTCTTCTGAAAGACATATTAGGAGGATAGTCCTCCATCACTGTGGAGATTGTATCCCCTTTGTGTCTAACAATTGAATATAGAGCTGGGTACTGTTCGCGAAGAGTAGTTTGGCCTAGCCACTTATCTTCCCAAAACCTAATTTGTGATCCATCCTTAATCTCAAAAGCACCAAAACGAAAGAAATGTTTCTTGGTGGCCATAAGACCTGCCCAAAAATGTGAATCTCCGGTTTTCCAAACAACTTGAGACACAGCTTTGGAGCCCACATATTTTCTCCATAACATGGTTTGCCAAACGCCTTCCTCAGTAAGTAGTTTAAAAAGCCATTTGCACAGAAGCGCGGTGTTTTTGACTTGCAAATCGTGTATGCCCAGTCCACCAAACTCCTTCGGCCGGCAAACCACACTCCATCTGGCCAGTCGATATTTCTTTTTCTCACTATCCCCTTGCCAAAAGAATCTTGAACGGAAATAATCCACTTTGTTCAAAATCCCTTTTGGCATTTGGAAAAACGAGATCATATACAGTACCATGTTAGTAAGTACTGAATTTATAAGTACTAGTCTTCCCCCAAGGGATAACAATTTTCCTTTTCAACTATTAAGACGTTTTTGTAACCTTTCCTCAACAAGTTTCCATTCAGCAATTGTGAGACGCTGATAATGAATCGGTATTCCCAAATAATTGATTGGAAACTGACCCAGAACAAAGCCGAAAAGTTCAGCATATAGGTGGGCCTCGCCAAAACAATACAAATCACTCTTATGGAAATTTATTTTAAGCCCAGATAGCAGCTCGAATGCTGATAATATTAATTTCAGATTCTTAGCTTTCTCCAGATCATGTTCCATAAAAAGAATTGTATCATCAGCGTATTAAAGAATAGAAAGTCCACCATCAAAGAGATGTGGAACTACACCTTTAATTTGACCATCAGCCTTTGCTCTCTCAATAAGGATAGCCAACATATCAACCACTATGTTAAATAGTAAAGGCGATAATGGATCCCCTTGTCTCAGTCCTTTCTTGGTCTGAAAGTATTTGCCAGTATTTTCTTTTACTTTAATGGCACCACTACCCCCAGACACAAACGACTGAATTAGAGAACGCCACTCCTCAGAAAAACCTTTCATACGGAGTGTTTGCTGGAGGAAAGACCAGTTAACTTTGTCATATGCCTTCTCAAAGTCAATCTTGAACATTACACCATTTAATTTTTTTGAGTGTAGTTCATGGATTGTTTCATGCAGAATTACAACCCCATCTAGAATATTTATTCCTTGCATGAACGCAGTTTGAGACGGGCTAACAACATTGTCAGCAACCGAATTTAGTCTAATTGTAGAAACTTTAGTAAATTTTTTAAAGCTAACGTTAAGCAAGCAGATTGGACGGTACTGTTGTATACGTTCTGCATTATTAACCTTAGGCAGTAAAATTATGTTACCAAAGTTGAGTCTAAAGAGATCCAATTGTCCAACTTGTAAAAACCCAAACAAATTCATCATGTCCTCCTTGATAACGTCCCAGAATTTTTGGTAAAATTCCGCTGGGAATCCATCAGGTCCTGGTGCTTTGTTATGTTCCATTTGGAAAACCGCTTTCTTGACCTCTTCCTCGGTATATGAGGCAGTTATAAAGCTATTTTCTTCATCAGAAACCTGGGGGATATCGGACGTTTGGGACTCATCCATACAGAAATTATTTTCCACTGGGCCCCAAACAAGGATTTATAATACGTAGTGATATATGACTTCAGATGCTCATGTCCCTCAATCATACCTTCGTCCTGAATCAGAGAGTGAATAAGTTTCTTCTTATGCCTGCCATTGGCAACTGCATGAAAGTATCTAGTATTCATATCTCCTTCCAGTATGAATTTAACTTTAGAGCGTTGGTACCATTTGAGTTCCTCCTCGCGCAGAAGTCGGGCTATCTCTGCATTCGATTGGCTTTTAAGCTCAATTTCTTGTGCAGTTAATGGCCTTACCTCCACGGAAGCCTCTGTAACTACCTCGGTGAATTACGCTCCTAGATACAAGCCTGGATGAGCGGAAATGGTTGAAATAGTTCGGTGGGCCCAAAAGCCACTCACGGGTAGACCTTTCGGCCGTCCCAACCATTTCCAGTCATCGGGACAAGTACGGGCGGCGTAATCGGCAGGCGAAGGGATCAACTACATACACAAATGAGTATGTATGCAAGCCACCATACAATAATACACCAGAGCCATTCCATCTAAAAAGAAAGGAAATATAGCAACGTCATACGGCAAGATTCAAATGTCCTAGATAGATTTAATAGTATAGGATATCTCCTCATACATCACACATCAGAGTATCAAACGGAAGCAGCAAACAAGGTCCGAGTACGGATAAGAAGAAAATCGGCATAAGATGCCCCAGAAATAAGCACATCCCGCCCACAGATCTCACGGATCCCTGTTCCCGGAATCTCTACACCGAACGATCGTTGCCCACATCATCAGCCTCCTCCACCCAGTATCCGTCTTGCGAGGGTACCTGTGCATCTGAACCAATAATTTATCGTGTGAGACCCTAGGGGTACTCAGCAAGTCTTTATGCCTCTAAAGGGGACACAACCTGGGGTGACGCAATTGCAGCAAAAGATAAACCCTAACAGTTCTAGAGATACTCGCTAACCATCCGCCTAACCAAAGATAGACGGATGTCCGTGAATTAATGACAACAGTTATAACAGTAATATCATCAGATCCATCCTCCTCCTCGCTTACCGATGAGGAAGCGGACGAACAACCCCCATCCGTTGGCAATTTTATTAACCATTCCATGAGTGTTGCACTATTTACTAGTCAATTACTTAGTCAAATTAAAAGCGGTACTTTAGTTATGCTTGTCTATGATCGAGAAACTGTGCTCCAAGTCGTCCATAACCGCGGACACGGCTTTCAGAAAGTTTTACCCTGCAGGGGTGCACAAATAGCAACACACACTCGATCAACCTCGGAAAAACCAAATCAAAACCCAACGAGGCCTTCACGACAAAGCAATCACAGGATTCAGAAATATTTTAGGGGGCCACCCCATTGAGTAGACCCGCAACGAAGTTAGCTGACTCCGAGACGGACTCAAGGTTTGCGACAATGGCTGTAAACGACCGGGAACCCGAAAGTGTGACTGGGCTTGTCGATACCGCGAAAACATTCCGCTTACCTAAACAGTACAGTGTGCTCCTCGCACAATCATAAATAAAGCAGTAGCATGGCATGAGTACAGGATAGTAAACAAAACCTCAAACTAGTTTGTGGCCCCAAGAAATAAGACTGAATGGAGCTCTGGCTCAGGGGGGTCCCATAAGCCTCCCGGATGTGGATAGCGCGAATAAATCAAGGAACAGGAATCAAGTACTCGGGGTCCTACGGGACACAAGTGAGCAGGAAAAACCAAATAGCAGATGTTGCTCACCGGTGCCACTTTCATTAGTTATCCCATTACTACTCAGGTTAAGTTGTTTAGGTACCTCGTTATCCAACAGACTCTCACACACCCTACACATGCTGTTCTACGACTCGCATGGCTCAAACAACTCCTGTAGTAATGGCTCATGGGATGGAGGAACAAGCTTGGTGGGGTTTAAAAGTAAAGGCTATGCAATACTTGGGATTCAGTTTAATGCAATCGCGACTCAATGATGCAAGAATAAGATAGAGGAAATAGGTACTGTATGTATGCAAGCATGTGGTAGTGCTTGCCTGGCAACTCAGTTGAAGCGAGAGATGGATCTAGGTAGTGCTCCTGGTTCTCTTGATATATCCCCTGCTCAGCGTCTATTCGAAGAAGAACCAAACAAACAAGGGCCAACATAAATAAAGTGCGCAAGCATATGAATAAAATGCGACAAGCAAACAATCATGCCATGATGAATGATGCACAAGTTGCATTGCAATAATGTAGCAGGGCATGGGTGAGGTGTGGAATACAAGAAATAACATTTTTATTGGGTTTTGGTCATATTTTATTGTCATATTAGTTGCTGTATACTATATATTTATATGATGCATGCTGCAATTGAAGTCATGGATAGCATAAACATAAAGGTCTCGTCGAGCTGATCATTTTAGACATATCATTTGTTAAATTCGGAGTTATAAAACAAAAGTTATTAAATAAAAAAGGAAAAGGGCATTTTATGTAATTATATTCAACTTGGAAAATAAAGTGTTCAAAATATATTTTGGATGGCATATTTGAATTCCTCACATTTTTCTGATTCAAAAACATATATTATTTGTATTATTTGGAATTATGAATTTAAATTTATTTAAAAGTCAAAATTATTAAATAGGTTCAAAGTCAAAGGTTGACTATTTAAATTAATTCTGAAAATATTTGATTAAAGATTTGAATTCACATTCAAAAATAAAACATTTTTCATATTAAGTTTGAATTCAAATTCCCAACCATTTGAAAGTTATGAATTCATTTAGGTTTAAACAAATTTGGAATTGATTTTTGAATTTGAAAAGATTTTGAATTTGAAAAAAGAACAGCTTCTGGACTTTTGGTACTCTGCCAGGACCTACCCCCAGCCAGTGACAGGTGGGGACGGCGCTGACTGGATTGCCACGCGCGCACAGAAGCTTTTTACACCGGGCTCTGGCTAGACTCAGTGAATGACAAGCGGGCCAGGGCAGAGCGGGCCACGCACGCACGCGTCGCCAGCCGGGGCGTGACACGTGTGCGATCCAGAGGCTGCGGGTTGGAGACTGAAAAGCTGAGGGGCTGTTTTGCAAAACGAGCAGGGCGGCTGACGGTGGGGCTCGGGGGACCGCGGGTTTAGGCGGGAGTTTCAAGGGGTCTGTTGCGAAAACAAGCAGCCGCCGTCATTGTCACGGCCATGGCGGTGGGTCTGGCCGGGGTTTTGAACGACGATGGCGACTCACCTAGCGAGATCTAGACGATGATGCCAAAACAAAAGGTGGAGGGGGCAGTTCGGACTACAATTCTCGTTCAGGGCGCTAGCGCGGAGAAGGGCTGCAGCCTTGGGCACGGCAGATGAGCAGAACGACAAAGCTGCCGCCACCGCTGCCAGCGCGACAGCGCGCGGCAGAGTGTTCACGGAAGGCGGGGCTACATGAGAGGGGAGAGGACCTTGTCTGAGGGGTAGAGGGCTCACCAGCAGCTTGACAGCGTGGTCGTCGACGCTGAGGTGGAAGGGATCGGGCGGCGGGCTCGCGACGGGGAGCTTTAGATTCCTCCGGCCATGGCGATGGCGACGGCGCCCTGTGGCCTTCCAGTCGCTCCCTCTGGTGCTAGCCGCCGAAGGAGATGCAGGAACCTGCCGGTGCTCTGGGGCTTGAGCAGCAGGACGCGCAGATCGTGGATAAAGCCGAGGCAGCTAGGGTTTTTGCGAGGTGGTGGCTATGGCCATCTGGTAGAGGAAGGAGGGAGGGAGGAAGGTGGGGTGCCTGGGGCTCCTGGTCTCGATCTGAGAGATACTGGGGAGGTTGGGGTGATAAGGAAGGAGAGGGGATAGGCACATGGTGGGGGTACCACCTTTATGCAAAGGAAGGTGAGTGGCTCGGGTTAGGCTAGGGTTTAGATGGTTTGGGGTGGAGAGAGAGAAGGGAGTAGATGGAGGTGGGGCCAGGGAGAGGGTGGATGTGGATAAGCATGGTGAGAGAGAGAGAGGGGAAAGCTTGGGGTCTAGGTAGGAGAGGGGTATGGTGATTAGGGTTTAGAAGAGAGGGTGAGATGAGAGGGAAAAAGTGTAATTAGGACTAGTTTAGATGAGGTGATTAGGTTTAGAATTTAAGCTAGGTTAGAGAGAGGCTAGGGTTTAGGGAAGAGGATAAGAGGAAGGGGTGGTGTAGAAGATAGGATTTGAACAAAACCAAAACAAGAGTGACAAAAGAGAGGAGTGAGGAAAAGGTCTAGATACTTGCATGCCTCTAGCTAGATCAAGCAAAAGAAGGAGAGAGAGAGATGAGAGAATGACCCACTCCGAGAATTTCAAATAAAATCCAAATGACTTAGATGTGGTGGTTCTGCATGGCCCATGCAAATAATAAATGCCATGTATTCATATTGTGAAAACAACATAAAATCACATGGCATTATTCCATGCATTCCCAAAAGGTGGAAATAAGGCCAAGCAAAAAGGGACTAGTATTGGATCCACCCAACCCACATGAGCTAGGTAAACTCAAATAAATGCCAGCTCATATTAATTGGATGGTAGAATTATAAGGTGGTGAAGAAAAGGTGGTGGAGTTGGATAAAATATATGCCCCCATCTCACCTTGGGCATTCCAACAATATATCAAGAACGAAATACAATATCAAGAGGCAAATACAAATAATAATGCATATGAGATAAGAACCAAAACAAAAAGGGTTTTTGTATGATGCTCAAATTGCAAGGTGGCATGATGGCATGAGCATGATAACATGATGATGCAACAATTTTATGTAGAGAGTAGCCATTACATTACTAGATCAAGTAGCATTACAGTTGTTAGACAAATGGGATGCTACAACTCTCCCCCACTAAACAGGAATCTCGCCCCGAGATTCTAGGAAGAAGAAGAAGAAGACACAAAGAGGGTAGGATAGTTGGCACGGAGTTCA
This sequence comes from Avena longiglumis, assembly GCA_030063025.1. Taxonomy (NCBI): domain Eukaryota; kingdom Viridiplantae; phylum Streptophyta; class Magnoliopsida; order Poales; family Poaceae; genus Avena; species Avena longiglumis. Next base: position 19,104,687 of record CP125973.1, read on the forward strand.
TCTTCACGCTCCCAAGTGGCTTCATCAATGTAATGGTGCGAAATCGCACCTTGCAGAACTTGATGGACTTGTTGCGAGTCCTTCTTTCTGCGGTCTCAAGGATTTTTGTGGGGTGTTCTTGATAAGACAGGTCTTCTTGGAGATCGATTAGCTCATGATCCACGGTCCTGCCGGGATCTTTGAAGCACTTCTTGGGTTGAGAGATGTGGAAAACATCATGGACTTTGAGTTTTTCCGGGAGCTCAAGAGCATAAGCAACTTCTCCTCTTCTACCACGAATTTTGAAAGGACCGATGTATCTAGGAGCCAGCTTTCCTTTGATACCGAAGCGGTGTGTGCCTCTCATGGGAGTGATACGAAGGTAAACGAGATCACCAGGAACATAAACCATGTCCGTGTGCTTCCTGTCATAATTGCTCTTCTGGCGACTTTGAGCAATCTTCAGGTTCTCAAGAATGATATGCACCTTCTCCTCCGCTTGAGTTACAATGTCAGGGCCAAACCATATTCTTTCTCCTGCACCTGACCAACCAATCGGAGGTCTGCATTTACGGCCATAGAGAGCCTCAAATGGTGCCATCTTCAGACTTTTCTGGAAGCTGTTGTTGTAAGAGAATTCAGCATAAGGAAGACATTCCTCCCACTTCATGCCAAAAGAGATGACGCAAGCACGAAGCATATCCTCCAGAATCTGATTGATCCTTTCAACTTGTCCTTGCGACTGAGGGTGGTAAGCTGTGCTGAAGTTCAACTTTGTTCCCAAATCATTTTGGAAACTTTCCCAGAACTTGGAAGTGAAGATGCTTCCACGGTCTGAACTGATCTCAAGCGGAACCCCATACAGAGAGACAATCCTGTTGATATAGAGCTCAGCCAACTGAATTCCGTAAATTGTTTCTTGACGGGAAGAAGTGAGCCACTTTAGAGAGCTGTCAATGACAACAAAGATTGCATTGTTGCCCTTCTGCGACCTTGAAACCCAGTGATGAAGTCCATCTCTACTTTCTCCCATTTCCATTCCGGCGGTTTCAATGGCTGTAGAAGACCGAAAGGTTTCTGATGGACAGCTTTCACTCTGCGGCAAACATCACACTCCGATACATACTTGGCACAATATCGTTTCAAACCAGGCCACCAATATTGTGTTTTCAAGTCCATGTACATCTTTGTGCCGCTGTGGTGGATAGATAGAATGAATCATGCGCCTCCTTGAGAACTTGCTCTCTTAAACCCGGGTAGTTCGGAACAAACATCCGGTGTTCAAAGAAAAGCGTGCCTTGATCATCGACGTGGAAGGACTCATACTTCGGAAGCTGAAGTTTGGAGATGATCTTTTTGGTGTGCGGATCACCAAGCTAACGAGAGCGAATCTTTTCTTCCAAGAGAGGAGTAGCCAGAAGGTTCAGGAGATGCCCTTGTTCCACAATTTCCAGGTTGAGCTGACGGAATTCCTCGCACAAGAGAGGCTGTTGTTCTTCCATCATGAGGTTGTTGACATAAGCTTTATGCTGAGAGCATCGGCCATGACATTAGCTTTGCCCGGAGTATAGTTGATGGTCAAATCAAAATCATTGATTGCTTCAATCCATCTCCTCTGCCGAAGGTTGAGATCAGGCTGAGTGAAGATATACTTCAAACTCTTGTGGTCAGAAAAGATCTCACAACGGTTGCCAAGCATGTAGTGCCTCCATAGCTTCAAAGCAAAGACAACTGCTGCGAGCTCGAGGTCATGTGTGGGATAGTTGATCTCACGCGTCTTCAACTGTCGAGAGGCATAAGCAACCACTTGTTTTTCTTGCATAAGGAACGCACCCAATCCTTGCAAAGAGGCGTCACAGAATATCTGGAAAGGCTTGGATGTATCCGGAGGAACCAAGACTGGTGTGGAAGTGAGCTTCTCTTTGAGTGTCTCAAAGCTTGCTTGACATGCAGGAGTCCAAAGGTATTTATTGCCTTTCTTGAGGAGATCGGTAAGAGGCTTCGCTATCTTCGAAAATTTCTGAACGAAGCGACGGCAATAACTAGCCAAACCAAGAAAACTCCACACTTCTTTGACATTAACAGGAGGAAGCCATTCAACAATTGTCTTCACAGTTTCCGGGTTGACTGCAATGCCCTTGGCAGAAATGACATGACCAAGATAGGTTACTTGAGGCAGCCAAAACTCACACTTTGAGAACTTGCATACAAGCGGTTCTCACGAAGCTTGTTTAGGACACACCGAAGGTGTTCTTCATGCTCTTCCTTTAACTTGGAATAGACTAGGATGTCATCCAGATAGACCACAACGAACTTATCAAGGTACTCCATGAAAACTGAGTTCATAAGCCTCGAGGAGGTAGCAGGTGCGTTTGTGAGACCGAAAGACATGACCGTGTACTCATACAGGCCATAGCGGGTGGTGAAAGCTGTTTTAGGAACATCTTCCTTGCGAATCTTGATTTGGTGATAACCACTTCTCAAGTCAAGCTTAGAGAACACCACAGCTCCAGCTAGCTGATCGAAGAGATCATTAATCCGCGGAAGGGGATATTTGTTCTTGATGGTTTTAGCATTGAGAGCCCGATAGTCAACACAAAGTCTATCAGTCCTGTCACGCTTCTTCACAAAGATTGTTGGACTTCCCCAAGAAGAAGTACTGTGTTGAATGAAACCCAACTTCTCTTGTTCATCAAGTTGACGTTTGAGTTCAGCCAACTCAGCAGGACCCATTTTATAAGGCCGCTTGGAGATAGGAGCCGTTCCAGGTTCAAGCTCAATTACAAACTCAACCTCACGATCCGGAGGCATACCCGGCAACTCTTCAGGAAAGACATCTGGGAACTCACAGACCACCGGAACACTCTGAATAGCTTCCATAGCATCATCATTTAGAGCCGCCAAAGAGAAAAGCTGGATAGTAGGAGTCATACTTGGAGAATAGACTATATGTCCTTCAGGAATCTTCAGAGAAACCGAGCGTTCAGCACAATCAATCACAGCTGCATTTGTTGTCAACCAATCCATGCCCAAGATGACATCAATGTCAGAACTGCCCAGAACAATTAAGGAAGCCGAGAATGAAGAGCCACCAATCTCAATTTGATTGCCATGGTTGATTTTAGATGCTACCATATTTGCTCCAGGAGAAAGGACCATTAACCGCTTAAGAAGAGGATCCGCCGCTAACCCATTCTCACTTGCAAACTTGATAGAAACAAAAGAATGCGATGCACCAGAATCAAACAAAACTCGTGCAGGGACTGAGTTAACGGATAGCATACCCATCACAACTCCAGGTGCATGCTCAGCTTGAGCGGCGTTGACACAGTTGGCACGAGCAACAGTAGACCCGGGCTTGGTGTTGATGTTGAGAGCCCGAGGTGGTGGTGCACGAACCAAAGGAGAGCTTGCCGCAGATCTTGGAGGGGGTGGAGGAAGAGCTTTGTTTTTCAACGGACAGTTCCAGTTTAGATGCCCAGGGTCTCCACACGTGAAACAAGCACCAGGTGGACGTGGAGCAACGTAGCCAGGGACTCCGCCAGGCGCTCCAGGGTAGTGGTGGTTGTAGCCCCTGGGAGCAGCAGTGATGAAGTTTGGTGGCCTTGACGCGTAGCTTGCAGGTCTTGGTGGAGCCGGGAGCGACGGTGGGGTGTTAGGAACCCAGACACGCCGCTTAGAAGGAGCTGACATAGCTGAAGATCTTGGTGCATCACGGTTGTGTTTCTTTGACTCCTCAAACACTTGCCTACTTGCTTCCTCTTGCAGAGCTGTTTGCTGAAGTTCCAGAAAAGACGCCGGCCTTGCATGTGTGATTGCATATTTGATCGATGCATTGAGCCCTTGCCTGAACCTCTTCTGCTTCTTCTTGTCATCGGAGATCTCATCACCACCATAACGAGAAAGATTCATGAAGTTCCTGATGTAGGTGTTGACATTATCGTTTCCCTGCTTGAGGTTGAGAAAAGCTTCCTTCATCCTCTCCATGACAATTTCTCGATGAATCGCTCTTGAACGCTCTAGTGAACTGCCGTTCCCAAGTAGGTCAAAACCAAGGCAGTTTGCCTTCGTGTAATTCTCCCACCAGAGCTGCATCCCCTTCGAAGGTGAGTAGCACACTTTACCCACTCTTGCTCAGAACATCGCAGCTCGAGTAGCCTTGACATCTCACGCAACCAATCATCCGCATCCAAAGGGTCGATCGTAAACATCAAATTGGCGAGGTTGAACTTGTGAAGCTTTTGATGTCTCCTCGCTTGGGAGGTGGAGGTAGTGGAGCAAACTCATTCCTCCGAACACTTTCCTCAAAGCGCCGCTGGTTCTCACGCATTGCTGCCAAGGCATTGGCGATGTTTCACAACGGATCCCGCCTGTGGTATGTCCTCATCGAACGCGCGTGGAGCCATCCTGTGATTGATATAAAACACAAGTCAGTACTATAATGGAGAATAATAATAATCCAAAATAGTACCAAGATGGAATTAACCAAGATTAAAGGATACAATTTACTAAGATGATATTAAAATATCAACAAAGTTCAAAGCACCTAAAAGATATTAAGCATATCGCACACGACTGAAAAGGAGTTTGGTACACAGATATATCAAAGAAAAATTTCCCACAAATTTCGGCATTAAAATACCAATAGATGCGCAAAATTACTTAACGAATCAAGATTAGTGACTCTACCAATTCAATATGCAAAAGCGAATGATAAAAGTAGTGGCATGGTCGCGACTCCATCCCGCACTCAAATCATTACTCCGCATATGAATAAGTGGAACACATATCCTAACCCCTTCTTCTCACGTTGAACCTAAAGATTGGTAACTACGGAAACGAACACCCCAAACAAGATATCGTCGGATAACAAAGAGTAAGACAGATCGCGGCGTTATTCAACGAATCAGATAGATCGCGTCGGTTTGCAAAAGCCTGTCAGTATGGAATGTACCAACAGTTGATAACCAAAGGCTGACTAGATAACAATCTTGGATGCAACAGATAGACAAAGGATTACACACACACACACAACCTATTGTACTACGGAAACCCAGAACACGTGAACCCTAGTTTGAATTTTCAAGAAGAGGATTGAAAACGTTACACTTCCTTACCGGAAAAGGGTGGGTGGGTGGTTAAGAAGAAAAGTGGAAGCAGTCCTACTCTCACGTTTTGTTTTTCCCTAGTATACATAACTATCAAAAATATTTGCTAGACTGACAACGACCGTTTGGCTGAGACCCTGAAGGGCGGGATGGCTCTGATACCAATTGTAACTACCTCGGTGAATTACGCTCCTAGATACAAGCCTGGATGAGCGGAAATGGTTGAAATAGTACGGTGGGGCCCAAAAGCCACTCACGGGTAGACCTTTCGGCCGTCCCAACCATTTCCAAATATCGGGACAAGTACGGGCGGCGAATCGGCAAAGTAAGGATAAACTACATACACAAATGAGTATGTATGCAAGCCACCATACAATAGTACATCAGAGCCATTCCATCTAAAAAGAAAGGAAATATAGCAACGCCATACGGCAAGATTCAAATGTCCTAGATAGATTTAATAGTTTAGGATATCTCCTCATACATCACACATCAGAGTATCAAGAGGAAGCGGCAAACAAGGTCCGAGTACGGATAAGAAGCAAATCGACATAAGATGCCCCAGAAATAAGCACATCCCGCCCACAGATCTCACGGATCCCCGCTCCCGGAATCTCTACACCGAACGATCGTTGCCCACATCATCAGCCTCCTCCACCCAGTATCCGTCTTGCGAGGGTACCTGTGCATCTGAACCAATAATTTATCGTGTGAGACCCTAGGGGTACTCAGCAAGTCTTTATGCCTCTAAAGGGGACACAACCTGGGGTGACGCAATTGCAGCAAAAGATAAACCCTAACAGTTCTAGAGATACTCGCTAACCATCCGCCTAACCAAAGATAGACGGATGTCCGTGAATTAATGACAACAGTTATAACAGTAATATCATCAGATCCATCCTCCTCCTCGCTTACCGACGAGGAAGCGGACGAACAACCCCCCATCCGTTGGCAATTTTATTAACCATTCCATGTGTGTTGCACTATTTACTAGTCAATTACTTAGTCAAATTAAAAGCGGTACTTTAGTTATGCTTGTCTATGATCGAGAAACTATGCTGCAAGTCGTCCATAACCGCGGACACGGCTTTCAGAAAGTTTTACCCTGCAGGGGTGCATAAATAGCAACACACACTCGATCAACCTCGGAAAAACCAAATCAAAACCCAACGAGGCCTTCACGACAAAGCAATCACAGGATTCAGAAATATTTCAGGGGGCCACCCCATTGAGTAGACCCAAGAACGGTTAATGACTCCGAGACGGACTCAAGGTTTGCGACAATGGCTGTAAACGACCGGGAACCCGAAAGTGTGACTGGGCTTGTCGATACCGCGAAAACATTCCGCTTACCTAAACAGTATAGTGTGCTCCTCGCACAATCGTAAATAAAGCAGTAGCATGGCATGAGTACAGGATAGTAAACAAAACCTCAAACTAGTTTGTGGCCCCAAGAAATAAGACTGAATCGAGCTCTGGCTCAGGGGGGTCCCATAAGCCTCCCGGATGTGGATAGCGCGAATAAATCAAGGAACAAGAATCAAGTACTCGGGGTCCTACGGGACACAAGTGAGCATGAAAAACCAAATAGCAGATATTGCTCACCGGTGCCACTTTTATTAGTTATCCCATTACTACTCAGGTTAAGTTGTTTAGGTACCTCATTATCCAACAGACTCACACACACCCTACACATGCTGTTCTACGACTCGCATGGCTCAAACAACTCCTGTAGTAATGGCTCATGGGATGGAGGAACAAGCTTGGTGGGGTTTAAAAGTAAAGGCTATGCAATACTTGGGATTCAGTTTAATGCAATCGCGACTCAATGATGCAAGAATAAGATAGAGGCAATAGGTACTGTATGTATGCAAGCATGTGGTAGTGCTTGCCTGGCAACTCAGTTGAAGCGAGAGACGGATCTGGGTAGTGCTCCTGGTTCTCTTGATATATCCCCTGCTCAACGTCTATTCGAAGAAGAACCAAACAAACAAGGGCCAACATAAATAAAGTGCGCAAGCATATGAATAAAATGCGACAAGCAAACAATCATGCCATGATGAATGATGCACAAGTTGCATTGCAATAATGTAGCAGGGCATGGGTGAGGTGTGGAATACAAGAAATAACATTTTTATTGGGTTTTGGTCATATTTTATTGTCATATTAGTTGCTGTATACTATATATTTATATGATGCATGCTGCAATTGAAGTCATGGATAGCATAAACAGAAAGGTCTCGTCGAGCTGATCATTTTAGACATATCATTTGTTAAATTCGGAGTTATAAAACAAAAGTTATTAAATAAATAAGGAAAAGGGCATTTTATGTAATTATATTCAACTTGGAAAATAAAGTGCTCAAAATATATTTTGGATGGCATATTTGAATTCCTCACATTTTTCTGATTCAAAAACATATATTATTTGTATTATTTGGAATTATGAATTTAAATTTATTTAAAAGTCAAAATTATTAAATAGGGTCAAAGTCAAAGGTTGACTATTTAAATTAATTCTGAAAATATTTGATTAAAGATTTGAATTCACATTCAAAAATAAAACATTTTTCATATTAAGTTTGAATTCAAATTCCCAACCATTTGAAAGTTATGAATTCATTTAGGTTTAAACAGATTTGGAATTGATTTTTGAATTTGAAAAGATTTTGAATTTGGAAAAGACAGCCTGGACTTTTGGTACTGCCAGACCTACCCCAGCCAAGGTGGTGGCGCTGACTTGATTGCCACGCGCGCACAGAAGCTTTTTACACCGGGCTCTGGCTAGACTCAGTGAATGACAAGCGGGCCAGGGCAGAGCGGGCCACACACGCACGCGTCGCCAGCCGGGGCGTGACACGTGTGCGATCCAGAGGCTGCGGGTTGGAGACTGAAAAGCTGAGGGGCTGTTTTGCAAAACGAGGCCGGTGGTGGACGGGGGGGGACCGCGGGTTTAGGCGGAGTTTCTGCGGGGGGTCAAAAAAACAGCGGCTCCGTCTGCGGCCATGCGCTGCGCGCTGGGTCTGGCCGGGGTTTTGAACGACGATGGCGACGCACCTAGCGAGATCTAGACGATGATGCCAAAACAAAAGGTGGAGGGGGCAGTTCGGACTACAATTCGTTCGTGCCGCTAGCCAGAGCGACGCGCGCGCTGCCGCCTTGCAGTGTTCGGCTCGAAGGCGGCGGGGCTACGGCACGCGAGAGGGGAGAGGACCTTGTCTGAGGGGTAGAGGGGCTCACCAGCAGCTTGACGGCGTGGTCGTCGACGCTGAGGTGGAAGGGATCGGGCGGCGGGCTCGCGACGGGGAGCTTCAGATTCCTCTGGCCATGGCGACGGCGACGGCGCCCTGTGGCCTTCCAGTCGCTCCCTCTGGTGCTAGCCGCCGAAGGAGATGCAGGGAACTGCCGGTGCTCTGGGGCTTGGAGAGCAAAGGACGCGCAGATCGTGGATAAAGCCGAGGCAGCTAGGGTTTTTGCGAGGTGGTGGCTATGGCCATCTGGTAGAGGAAGGAGGGAGGAAGGTGTGGGGTGCCTGGGGCTCCTGGTCTCGATCTAAGAGATACTGGGGAGGTTGGGGTGATAAGGGAGGAGAGGGGATAGGCACATGGTGGGGGTACCACCTTTATGCAAAGGGAGGTGAGTGGCTCGGGTTAGGCTAGGGTTTAGATGGTTTGGGGTGGAGATAGAGAAGGGAGTAGATGGAGGTGGGGCCAGGGAGAGGGTGGATGTGGATAAGCATGGTGAGAGAGAGAGAGAGGGGAAAGCTTGGGGTCTAGGTAGGAGAGGGGTATGGTGATTAGGGTTTAGAAGAGAGGGTGAGATGAGAGGGAAAAAGTGTAATTAGGACTAGTTTAGATGAGGTGATTAGGTTTAGAATTTAAGCTAGGTTAGAGAGAGGCTAGGGTTTAGGGAAGAGGATAAGAGGAAGGGGGTGGTGTAGAAGATAGGATTTGAACAAAACCAAAACAAGAGTGACAAAAGAGAGGAGTGATGAAAAGGTCTAGATACTTGCATGCCTCTAGCTAGATCAAGCAAAAGAAGGAGAGAGAGAGAGATGAGAGAATGACCCACTCCGAGAATTTCAAATAAAATTCAGATGACTTAGATGTGGTGGTTCTGCATGGCCCATGCAAATAATAAATGCCATGTATTCATATTGTGAAAACAACATAAAATCACATGGCATTATTCCATGCATTCCCAAAAGGTGGAAATAAGGCCAAGCAAAAAGGGACTAGTATTGGATCCACCCAACCCACATGAGCTAGGTAAACTCAAATAAATGTCAGCTCATATTAATTGGATGGTAGAATTATAAGGTGGTGAAGAAAAGGTGGTGGAGTTGGATAAAAGATATGCCCCCATCTCAACTTGGGCATTCCAACAATATATCAAGAACCAAATACAATATCAAGAGGCAAATACAAATAATAATGCATATGAGATAAGAACCAAAACAAAAAGGGTTTTTGTATGATGCTCAAATTGCAAGGTGGCATGATGGCATGAGAATGATAACGTGATGATGCAACAATTTTATGTAGAGAGTAGCCATTATATTACTAGATCAAGTAGCATTACAGTTGTTAGACAAATGGGATGCTACAGCCTCTAAGTCATCTATTATAAGTGTTAGGCGTAATTTTTCTTTTTTTAGGATACCCGCTGTGTGCCTGGCCTAACCCCGAAGGAACTTGCGTTAAGTACGCATTTTGTTATTCCATCGTAGGATAGGAGTTTGGCCACCTACCGGTTTCTCCCAAATAGCCTTAACTATCTCGTAAAAACCATCACGGATCATCCAACCGAGTTCAAATTTAAACTCATTCACAGACTTCCGTGGCGGTGATCCAAAAGAAAGAAGTAAAGGGGCATGATCCGACAAAGCCTCAATACGCTCTAGAGCACGAACAGTTACCATAGGGAACTGTTGTTCCCAATCGGTATCCATAAGCACTCTATCTAGTTTTTATGTTGGCTCCGGAAGACTATTAGCCCATGTAAATTGCCTTTCTAACATTGTAACCTCTCTTAAGTCCAGACTGTCAATGACAGCATTGAACAGAAAAAACCAATGTTCATCGAACCGGCCCCGATTTTTCTCGTGAGGAAATCTGAGCAAATTAAAATCCCCTCCTATAAGAATAGGATATGGATTGTCCTTTGCCAAATTCACAAGCTCACGTAAAAAGTCAGCCTTATAAACATCCTGAGCGGCCCCATATACGGCGACTAAAGACCATGTGAAATTGTCAGCCTTGTTACTGATGTGGATTTTTATAAAAAAATCTCCCACCGAACTAGCTAAAACTTCCATAATCTCATCTCGAACGCCTAACAGAGCTCGACTTTAATAATCATCCCATCATCGGGGTAGTGGGTGAGAACCCTCTCATGGATCTTATGAAATTGTCGGCGTGTTTACGATGCATGTCGGTTTTTGCTAGCCCAAGTACTCTTACTTGTTAGGAAGCCTTCCGCCCGTACCCTGCTACCAACGTTTCTCGGGAGATCTGGGAGTTCTTGCCGTAGACCTTTCTATGCCCGTACCCATACAGTGAATACTTCGGGCGATGCTAGGCATATGGGTTCAACCAAAGATTCCCCCCAGTTGTCATTAGCGATGACCAGTGCCTGTTCCGGAGGTTTTTTAGGCCTCCAATTTTAGTAATGGGTGGTGTCGCGTAACAATATAATGGAGAAGATCTGAGAGAGAGAGACAAGTGTTTGGGGCTGTGTAAAACGTACAACTTTTCTCCTTCTTTCTCTCTTTATTCAGTCATTACAGCCTAACTGAAAACCGAAAAACTAGGGGCGATCGGGCACTCGACGCTGCCATCCCAACGTCACCACCATGCCTCCCTACAACGACGCCATGATCCTTTTGACTAGTGCCATCCCACGATGAAACAAGGCGTCGATCCTATCTCTACAAACAGAATCCTATGCTGAGTCGCAACTCAGATTATTCAGATTGAAAATAAAACCCAACTGTCTGTACTGACAGTGGAAACAACCTATGAAACTCTGAACCTGTTCGACAGTTGCAGCTGTTAACTGACAATCTCCTCCTTAATCAGCTGCCAAAATCGATCATCCCTAGCTTGGCCTGAAGCTCCTGGAACTTGGCCTTGGGCAACGCCTTGGTCAGGATATCAGCCAACTGCTCGCCGGTGTGAACATACTCGACGAGCTCACGGATGAAGTGAAATCTTGTGTCGATGTGCTTGGATCTATCATGATAGATAGGGTTCTTGCAGAGTTGTATCGTGGACTAATTGTCGACGTAGAGCCGAACTTTCTCCGCCTCGCCGCCAAGCAGATCGCCGATAATGCGCCGAAGCCATATGCCCTAGCATGTTGTAGTGGTGGCGGCGATGTATTCCGCCTCACATGAGGAGAGCGCAATCACTTTCTGCTTCTGGCTCTGCCAGCTGATCACGCTCCCCCCAAACAGGAAAACCATGCCGCTGGTGCTCTTCCTGCCGTCTACATCCCCGGCGAAATCGGCATCACTGAAACCAATCAGCTGAGGCCTTGTCGTACTGCGTCCGTATCTGCACCCATAGTGCAGTACCTGCGATGTACCTGATCAGGTGCTTCACCGCACCCCAGTACTCCGTCGTTGGTGCTTCCATGAACCTGCTGACGAAGCCAACCGCAAACGATGTGTCTGGCCGCATGTGCACCAGGTATCGCAGGCTCCCAACTATGCTCCGATAGAGGGTGAAGTCAATGTGTGGATTGGAGCTCGCCTTGCTCATCTTCAGACGAGGCTCCATCGTGATATGCACAGGATTGCATCCTGACAGCCCGGCCTTCTCGACCAACTTTGCAGCGTATGCCGCTTGCTTCAGGGTGATTCCTTCGCTGTTCTGCTGCACCTCGATGCCGAGGTAGAATGATAGCAGACCCAGATCACTCATGGCGAACATGGACTGCATCTGTCCCTTGAATCTTGCTATGCCCGACGCGCTTGTGCCTGTGACGATGAGGTCATCCACATACACGCCCAGAAGCAGCCGTTCGTCGCTGTCGCAGCGCATGTACACTGCGTTCTCTGACGGGCTGCGCTTAAACCGAAGGGACAACAGAGTGTCGTCAAGCTTGGCGTTCCACGTGTGCGGGGCCTGCCGGAGTCCATACAGTGCCTTGGAGAGGCGCAGCACCTTCTCCTCCTTGCCGACGCGCTCGAAACCCGGTGGCTGTTTGACGTATACCTCTTCCTCCAGCTCACCATTCAAGAACGCCGATTTGACGTCGAGGTGGTGTACGCTCCACCCATAGTGAGCAGCGATGGCGAGGAGCAGCCAAACTGAATCCAGACGGGCCACCGGAGCAAATACCTCGTTGAAATCCACGCTGGCGTGCTGCACATACCCCTTGGCGACAAGACTGGCCTTGTGCTTGATCGCCTCCGCAGCAGAGTTCTTCTTCAACTTGAAAACCCACTTGAGGCCAATTGGACGTTTGCCGGTGGGCAGCGAGGTGAACTCCCAGGTCCGGTTGTCCTCGATGGATGCTATCTCATCCATCATCGCGGCACGCCATGCCACGTGTGGCTCTGCCTCCTGGAAGCTGCTTGGTTCACCACCTGAGACAAGAAGAAGCTCTTCGAGATTGTCCATGTTCAGGTCATCAATGACAGCAGTGACCGTGCGGTAGAGGCGAGGAGCTTCCTCCCCCGCAAGCTCTGCATCGGGCGTGGCGCCAGCGGGTGGAGACACGTATCCCTCTCCTGTGCCTCTGCCCTTGTATGCTTCTAGTGCAGATGTGCCAGCACGCGAGGCCGGCGTGGTTGCACACGCAGGTGATGTCGCCGTGGGCATCGCAGCCGCCACGGGTGACGATGCCGTGGGCGTCGCCAGTGGTGCGCTCGCATTCTTCCCGGCCTCTGTCACTGGTGCACGAGCGAGCCCCACTGGCGCATCCACTTCGATGACGAACGAGCCAGGCTCCTGGGCAAGTGCGTCCTAGTCCCAGCACGCACCCTCGTCGAAGATCGCGTCCCTAGTGATGTGGACACGTTTGCCAATGGGTTCGTACACCCTCCAGGCCTTCGAGCGCCCGTGCTAGTATCCGATGAAGACGGTGCGCAGGCTTCGGTCGTCTAGTTTCTTCAGGCTGGGGCGTGTGATCTTGATGTGCGCGATGCTTCCGAAGGTGCGGAAGTGGATGACGACGGGTTTCTCACTGTGCCAGGCCTCGTGCGGGGTCATGCCACGCACAGCTTTGGTTGGAGCGTAGTTCAGCAGGTGGACGGTGGTGGTGAAAGCCTCCCCCCAGAACTCGTTCGGCACATTCTTCGTTTTCAGCAAACACCGCGTCGTCCCCACGACGGACTGGTTCCTCCGCTCCACGACACCGTTCTGTTGCGGTGAGTATGGTGCCGTGAGGTGATGGCGAACTCCGCGATCAGCACAGTAGTCGCCGAACTCGATGGACGTGAATTCGTCCCCTCGATTGGTACGGAGCACCCGCAGCTTCACGCGTGTCTCGACCTCGACGCCGGCCTGCCACTGCTTCATCAGGGTTGGCGCCTCGTCCTTGCTGCTCAGGAGGGCCAACCACATGTAACGGGTTTTGTCATCGACGAGTAGCAGAAAATACCTTTTTCCTCCATGCGTGGGTGGCGAGATCGGCCCGCACAGGTCGCCGTGTACGAGGTCCAGGCGCTCTATGGCCCGGTAGTGTGCCTCTGCTGGGAACGGCGAGCGCCGCTGCTTGTCGATAAGGCAGCCGTCGCATACCTGGTCGACATGCTCGATCGCTGGGAGGCCATGCACCATGCCGCCCTAAGCTAGCTTGCGCAGTGCGTCAAAGTTCAGGTGGCCGTAGCGGCCATGCCACCTCCATGCGTCCTCTCCACCTGTAGCATCCAGGCACACAGGCCTGGTGATCTGGAGGGCGACCGTGTACAACCGGTTCCTAGTCCTCGTCACCTTGACGATGAGGTTCTCGCTGACGTCGCGCACCACCATGAACCCTCCTTTGACAAGGGTGGAGAACCCCACCTCGTCCAGCTGACCTACAGAGACGATGTACGTGCGCAGGCGTGGTATGAAGTACACACGGGAGAGAACGCGATGGTTACCGCCGTGTGCGACGAAGACCACGGTCCTGCGCCCCTTGATCTCCACCACCGAGCCGTCCCCGAACCGCACCGTGCCGGAGATGTGGCGATCGAGTTCGGTGAAGACTGTGGCGTTGCCCATCATGTGATTTGACGCGCCCGTGTCCAGGTGCCACTTGGGGTCCCTCTCCTCGTCCTCTGCGCCGAGGCAGGCCTTGGCCCGCTCCTCGTTGAGGTGCACGACCATGTCGTCATCGACAGCGCCGTGCTCCGTTGGCATCACCATTGCCATGAGCAGAGCAGGATTGGCATCGGCCACCTCGGCCACGTTGGCCTCAGCAGCGGCGCCCCCTCGTCGCGCTGCTTCTGGCGACATTCGCGGGACTAGTGGCCTGCCTTGCCGCAGTAGCGATAGTTGCCGTCTCGGCGCGGCGCGCCCTTTCCCTTGCCACGATCGGCGTTGGCCTTGCCGCGTCGCTTCAGGCCGCCACTAGAGCCGCCGCCAGGCGAGCCACGTCCAGCGCGTGCCCGCCACTCCTCCTCAGTGAGAAGCAGCTTGGCGCCTCCCTCTTCCTCATCATCCTGCTCGTACCGCTCCTCCGCCGCCTTGGAGCGGCCGACGATCTCCTCGATGGACTAGGTTGTCGATGGACTAGGTTGTCGATGGAGATGGAGAGCTGCGAGTATCGCTTGGGGGCGATACGGAGCCACTTCTGCATCACCATCTTGTCGGAGACTGGATCCCCGAGCTCGCCGAGCCTCGCCGTCAATCCTGTAAGGTGCATGGCCAAATCGTCAATGGACTCACCAGGTTTGTGGCGGAGTTGATCATACTCCGAGTGCAAGGTCAGGGCCTTAGCCTCTCGCACCTTGTCTGATCCAGCGCGCAGCTTATGGATCGCCTCCCAGGTTGTCTGGGCCGTCTTGTGCTTCCTCAACACTGGCAGCAGCTCCGGCGATACTGATTTGTAAATCAGCTCCACGGCTCTCCGATCGTTGCGGTAGCCGTACTCGTCGTCGAGATCCTCTGCGCCCTCGATGGCGCCCCATAGGCCGCGTGCCTGCAGGCTCACCTCCATCAGGAGGCTCCATGTTGAGTAGTTTGTTCTTGTTAGTGGTGGGATGTTGGAGGTGCTCGACACCATCGGCGCAAGTTGCCGTGCCACCGCCAGCGCGCGCCCTTGGCCGGCTGCGGTTGGATCCCCGATCCTGGCACGCGGCGAACTGTTGCCGCTATTGATGTTGTCGCCGTTCTTCTTCTCCCCTGACCCGTCGCCGAGCGCCATTGACACCAAAGCCCTGGGCTCTGATACCACTTGTCAGCCTCAAAGCTTAAACTCAAACAACAATGGAGAAGATCTGAGAGAGAGACGAGTGTTTGGCGCTGTGTAAAACGTACAGCTTTTCTCCTTCTTCTTTCTCTCTTTATTCAGGGGGGTGTTTGTTTGGCTTCTTGTGGCTTTCCAGTAAAAAAGCAGCTAAATCTAAACAAACGGGTCGGCTGTGCCGTGGGCTACGGCGAAGCCAAAACGCGGATTAGGCCAATGCGGGAAAGCACATGCGGACGTGCTTTGTCCGGCTTTCCGCAACTTTTCCACTTGAACTCAAAGCGTTATATTGATTTGTCCTTGTTATTCAGCTTATTTACGGGCATTTGCCATCAGGACAACCCGCGCGTGTCGCTTTGGCTGGCAGCTCCCGCGCGTGTCGCTTTGGCGCGAGTCTTATTTGAATTCATAGAAATGATACATTAATTAACGCACTTTCTCCGTTCAAAAATAGATGTCTTATATTTTCAAAAATTAAATAAATTTAGACACTATATAGTATATAGATTTATCTAAATTTTGTCAAATCTAAGACATCTATTTTATACTGACATACACATGTTTATGTATTTCAATCAACAATTATACATGTTCTTGAAACTCTAGGGGTATTTTAGAAAAAAATTAACATACAGCTAGACAGCCAGCCAACTAGCCAAACAATCAGACTCAGAAAAACAGCTTTCCCTATACAGCAGCTTTCTCTGCACAGCAGCACAGCCAGCCACAGCTCAAACAAACAGGCCCTCGGTCGTTACAGCCTAACTGAAAACCGAAAACTAGGGGCGATCGGGCACTCGACGCTGCCATCCCAACGTTACCACCACGCCTCCCTACAACGACGCCATGATCCTTTTGACTCGTGCCATCCCACGATGAAACAAGGCGTCGATCCTATCTCTACAAACAGAATCATACACTACAGGAGAAGCTCGGTATGCCGAGGGCATATTGCCGTCGTAGCGTAGAAAAACCTCGGCGCTTCACGCGACGGCTGCCTCGGCGCATCGTCCTCGGCGGACCTCTCCTCGGCGAGGCGCGCGGCCGGCGTGTAGGACAAGACCGTCGGCGTAGGTCAACGCCGACGGCCTGACGGCGCCCGTCGGCGAAGAGACCGTCGGCGAACGTCGACCGCGCCGTCACACGGCCAGTTAACGGCGCGTCGGCTACGCCGTCCATCCATACATCATCATCCATACATCCATACATCATCCATACATCCATGCAATATATATTCCACACCAATTGAAACAAGATCACATATGCCATACATGTATCAACATCAGTCATACAAGATCATCCATACATTAGTCATACAAGATCATCGACATCATCACACATCCCTACAACTCTGGAGGAGACAGGGTGTACCCGAGATCTCCCCTGGTGAAAAGTGGCGACCTCTGCCGAGGGTTGCGCCCGAGAAGCAGAAGAGCCACTGGCGAGGGAGTAGGAGAAGTGTGAAGCTCGGGAGAACCACCTGCAGAATGGCCAGGAGATGGACCATCGTCATGAAGCGGTGTGATCTGACGCCCATCCGGCGAGGCGTGGCCAAAGTGTCGGTTCCCAGAAGCTCCCGTTCCCTACATGTTGCCTACATGTTAGCAACTTGCGAGGCAAAGTAAAGCGATAACCAGTGGGTTCGCAAAGAACTTACCGGTGTCGATGCGTAGTAGGTCCTAGCGAAGCTTTCCTTCGATTGCCAAAATGGCATCGGACCTGGCATGGGAGGCACGGGCCCTAAATCTCTATTCTGGCCAGTTTGAATATTCACCATCATGGCCTGCAAGATAGTTTAAAAGTCAGGCCGTAGTACAACAAACGGGGGGAAGTGGGACTTGTGTATCTTTTGCAAAAAATAAAGGTTCAGACTTACATTTACGTATTGCATGTAGATCGCATTCGCCTCCTGATGCTGCCGGAAGGCCACCTGATATTCCTCATAAGCGGCATCGTAGGCCGCGTCTAACTCAGGCTACAATTTCAAATACAAGGAATCTCGTCAGCGGTTAGCCATGCAGGAACAAAAGTCATAAAGATGATGAAAACGAGAAAAACTTACATCCTCGGAGCGACGAGGCTGGCCACAGGCGGGACGGGGGGCCGTCAGGGATAGGTAGCCTTGAGACGCGAAGCTCGTCCGAGGGTAGGCTTGACCTTCTTATTCAGAATCTTGAGGCGTCCATGCTGCAATCCGTGCCCGACAGACCAACGACTCTCGTCGATCTCCGCGTGAATGGGGTCATCCACATGGGGTGACGAGCCTTCACCATCGTGTTGTAGTTCCCCAAGTCGTTACGGGCAAAGCCAAGTACACGGGCAACGAGGGTTGAGGCTCCGAGTAATTGGGCTTCTTCGCCGCATCATCTCGGACGGCGGCGTCATGAATCATCTCCCGGGTTGTGCCTCGGTCACTGTCGCGAAAAGAAAATATTATGCATATGAAGTACAAACATAAGCAGAAATGCACGCAGGTCGTTCCATGTATATCGTACCACCTTCCCTTGAAGCGGTCAAAGTTGCGGTTTCCAGCGGTCGTTCCACCATCGCCTCGGTTATCCGCGTTCCGCCTCGACAAGGCTGCAAACTCCTCGTCTTCTCTGAGCCACCTCGTCCTAACCAACTCCTCCCATGCGAGTCGATGCAGCTCGGCCCAATCGGGGATAACCTGAAAATGCAATACTCAACTCCAGACAATGCAATGGCAACTTAGAAGCAATGTAGAATCTCATTGACATTTTACTCACCGACATGTACTCTTCAAGGCGTCGAGTACTCAGGATTAGGGTTCCTACCGACAATGTCTTCCTTCCTGACCCTCACGCCCCTGTCAGCCCAGAAGTGGCTAGCGGTCGTGACCTTCTGGTTGTACCACACCTGGGGGGTCAACTTCACACAAGCCCCAAGCAAAGTCCTCTGCGCCTTCTCCTGGTCCTCCTCGGCCACACGGTAAAAGCACTTCAATCATGCATAAGAGTCATGAGTTAGCATGGTGGGGTTATCAAGTATGAACATAACTCGAGAAATATGCCTTACCCAAAACTTGGTGATGACAGCATCAGCAGCTGTCGGAAAGCCCGGGACACGCGTAGTCTGGTAGTCCGCCCAAGTGGTAGCTAGCTTCCTTTCACCCTCGTGGGTAATGTGATAGACCGGCCAGAACTTCCTAATCAGAGCTCCAACAAGGCTGTTAGGAAGGCGAGGCTTCGTCCCCGGAGGAAATGTCCAATTGCTGCACAATAATAAACGTTAGTACACAATAATTATTTATGACCAACATGAAATAAAATGTTTTAAATTGCCAAATTAGTACACTTACTCAAGGCCATCTGGAATAATAAGGGCTTTCGCCTCCTGAGTCCTAGGCTCAAACTTCTCGTCAGGGACTCCCGATTCCCTACGATTCCGCAATTTCCAGTTATCTTTCGAATATACTTAAACTCCCTCTCAATACAAAATTGCCAACGAAATTGCACCGCCCCCCCCCAATAGTGCCTCGTTCGCGAGGTGCACAATGAGATGTGCCATCGGAGTAAAGAAGCCTGGCGGAAAGATCATCTCCAAATTGCATAGCAACTCCGGCACCTGAACTTGCAGCTTCTCAATCACCAGAGGACATATCTGCTTAGCACAGAGGGTGCGGAAGAAATGGCTCAACTCCGCAAGCACTCGCCATACTTTTTCGGGGAGATACCCTCGAACCATCACCGGCATCAGCCGCTCAATCCATATATGATAGTCGTGACTCTTGAGCCCGTTGACTTGTCCGTCAAAGATTGACTCCCTTACTTATATTCGAACAATAACCGTCAGGGAACATCACGACGTATTTGAGCCACCTAAATGACTCCTTCTTTTGGACATTATCAAGGCAGTAGTAGGCATGCGGCTTGAACCAATTATTTCGACGGACAGTAGGAGGCTGCATGTGTAATCTCTTCCTATCACAAAGCTTCTCAACATCAACTCTAGCCTTGACATTATCCTTTGACTTCCCAGGAATGTTTAGGACTGTGTGAAAAAGGTACTCCCCGACATTCTTTTCGTGTGCATCACATCGATGTTATGGGAAGTTCGAGGTCCTTGTAATACGAGATTCGTTAAGCTGCCACGTGAGTCAATTATCGTTACACCATATCCCGCAAATTGATGGCCAGTTCGGCCGCGAACACGAAGCACGTATCTCGGCATCAACAACTGCACCCTCGAACTTTGGTACCTCTTTTACTTCATGCACAACTTTGCCCTTCTTAAAGTTCTTTGTATCTTCTCTGAACGAATGATTTCTTTTGAGGTACTGTCGATTCGTGTCAAACGCAACATATTTGCGACCCGACTTTAGCCAAAGGAACTCAAGTCGGTGCCTGCACACTAGGCATGGCCACTTACCAGGTACACCATCCATGCGTTAGGCGTGCCGAACATGTCATGCATAGTATATTGTAACCAAACTTTCATCAAAAATTTTCTCTTTGATGCTCGGTCGTATGTCAACGTCCCGTGTATCCAAGAGTGGTTCAAATCATCCACAATTGGCTGCATGTAGACACTCAAGTTCTTCCCCGGATACTCAGGTCCTGGAATTATCAGCGACAAAAACATGGTCTTCCGTTGCATTAATACTCCGGGAGGGAGATTGAGCGGAATAACATACACCGGCCAGCAGCTGTACGAGGCTGTCGACATACCATATGGGTTGAAGCCATCTGTTGCTATCGCAATTCTAACATTCCGAGCCTCTTCTGCCCACCGGGGGTATTTGTCATCAAAGTTCTTCCATGCCTTACCATCAGATGGATGTCCCATCTTCTTCCGTCCGTGCCCGTCCTCGTATCTTTTCCCCTTCTTGTGCCACGTCATTTGTTTAGCAGTCTCCTCTCTCAAGTAAAGCCGCTGGATTCTTTTTATGAATGGGAGATACCGAAGTATCTTCTTAGCGACCTTCGACTGCCTCACCTGACCATCCTTCCCCTTTATCTCTTCATATCTAGAGGCCTTACAAATGGAGCAGTACTTGTCACCCTCAAACTGTTTCCAAAACAAAAGGCAGCCTTTTGGACAACAATCTATCTTTTCATAATCCATGTTGAGCTCCTTCATGAGTTTCTTCGTTTCGTGAAAGGTTTTGGGCAGACAATGCCCTTCGGGCAACATGTTACCACATGTTCTCAGTTAGCTTCAAAGTGAGAACGGGTGGCGAATCTTGGCACTTGTCGGCTAGACACTGAGAGATGGCATCGAGCTGAGAAATCTTTGCACCCTCGTACAGAGGCCTCTTAGCCGCGGCCATCATATCAAGGAAGGCCTTCGCGGTTGGCTCCGGTTCCTCCGGTTCTAGCGGTTCCTCCGGTTCTGGTGATTCCTCCCGTGGAGGTGGCGATTTCGGCTGGTCGGCATCGATAAGATCATCTAGCATGTTTCTAATCCCATCGTGCTCATTGCCATTGAGCCGTTGACGCATCACCTCACCTCTGTCATGTTCGTACCGAGCAAAGTCGACTTGCGTGACATAGTTAGACATGTACCCATATTGCAGAAGGTGTTTGTACATGTCATCCTTTCCCTGACGATGACGCTTAGTGCAATGAGCGCAGGGACAAAGTGCCCGAACCATTGCTTTCGAACCACGCGCTAACTTATTCACTAACAAATGAGTGTTCCGTATCCAATCGTCTGTTTTATTAGTCGCACTAATACTGCCACTGTACATCCACCCATTATCAGCCATCATCTTATGCTTTGTTGGGAGACAAACAACAAATATAACATTTTATATCAAACAGGAGATTAAATGCTTCATATTTTTACGTATTCATCAACCTACATGTCCAATAGGAAAAGAGGGTCCTAACCAGCCGCCGGATCCGTAGATTGGGTAAGTTCTCCCTGGTTCTACCCCGATCCAAGCAGAATTTCGGCAGCACCTCCCCGCTTCTCTCCCGATACACGTCTCGACAAAAAGCCAAGAGGATGTGCATCCGGAGAACAACGAGGAGGCGCCACGAAATCTGTCTCGAATCGGTAGAGCCAGGAGAACCAAACCCAACTACGAATCCGCCCGGCCCGATAAAAGCCATAAGCGTTACGGTCCAAAATATGCGAGACCACTAATGCATATTAAGTCGTAACGCTTACGGTCGAGATGACGCCTAGGTGACGCGGACTTGGTGATCTAGACACAAAATAAAACCTAGGTAAAAGAGAGGCAGATTCTCACCCTCGGCGGTAGAAGTAGTCGATCAACGAGTGTCGAGGTCGGTGACGGAACTCGGAGACGGATCGAGGTGTCACCTACACCATCTCCCATAGCGACTCGATCCGCCAAGGATGGTCACTCCCGAAACACTACAAAGTCTGTACATTGACATAAAGAGAACACTTTTGTAAACATGCAACGCACTCACGGCCCTAGTGTGGCTTCTCTCTTCAACGGCCATATGACCAAGCTAGCTTGCCACTAACCAACGGCCTAATCCTAGCAACTCGTGCATGCATATCACTTAACAAATGACATAAACTACTAATAGATGCAACTAATAAATTCTAACAAGATTAACAATAAGATTTAATCTAACAAAATTAACTCTAACAACAATATTTGCTTCTACAGGGGAGTGGAGGAGGTACCTGCAGAGGGGGCCGAGCTCGGGGAGGAGGGGGAGCTTGGGGAGGAGGGCGAGCTCGGGAGGAGGGCCAAGCTCGGGAGGAGGAGGGAGGCAGGAGGCTCGGGGAGGAGGAAGGGAGGAGGGAGGGAGGCAGGGAGGAGGGAGGGAGGAGGGAGGGAGGGTCGGGGAGGAGGAAGGGAGGAGGGAGGGAGGCAGGGAGGTTCACAAGTTGGGTGATGTCATGTTTAGGTCATAGGGTGATGTCAAACCATGTTGGTTCACAAGTTGGGGCACTATCCTACCCGGTTTCACCTCGACGGGGAGATTCCACCCTTATACGGGCCCGGAACCTTCGCCTCTAGGTTAGAGCGCATGCATGCGAGGGGGGACACATGCAAGCACCTATACAAACCTCTCACCACACTCACACACATATTCTATGGACACATGCAAGTTCTCATCTGATTCCGATGTTCTCGTGGTCTTCCTCCGGCGAAACCCGGATCTCTGTGCACACTCGGATCGTCTTCCCCCTAGACGTTCCTCTGACAGGGGTAGCCCGGCGTAGCTCTCTCTTGTTTTGTGTTTCTTTAGGTCATAGGGTGATGTCAAACCATGTTGGTTCACAATTTGGAGCACTATCCTACCCGGTTTCACCTAAACGGGAGATTCCACCCTATACGGCCCTAACCTTCGCCTCTAGGTTAGAGCGCATGCATGCGAGGGGGGACACATGCAAGCACCTATATATACCAACCTCTTGCCACACCCACACACACATATGCTAGGGCCACATGCAAGTTTTCATCTCATTCTGATGTTCTCGTGGTCTTCCTCCGGCGAAACCCTGAGCTCTGTGCACACTCGGATCGTCTACCCCCCTAGACGTTCCTCTCGGTAGTAGCCAGTAGCTCTCTCTTGTTTTGTGTTTGTTTAGGTCATAGGGTGATGTCAAACCATGTTGGCTCACAAGTTGGGGCACTATCCTACCGGTTTCACCTCGGCGGAGATTCCACCCTTATACTGAGCGGAACCTTCGCCTCTAGGTTAGAGCGCATGCATGCGAGGGGACACATGCAAGCACCTATATATACCAACCTCTCACCACACCCACACACACATATGCTAGGGCACATGCAAGTTTTCATCTCATTCCGATGTTCTCGTGGTCTTCCTCGTGAAACCACGATCTCTGCACACTCGGATTGTCTACCCCCTAGACGTTCCTCTGACAGGGGTAGCCCGGCGTAGCTCTCTCTTGTTTTGTGTTTGTTTAGGTCATAGGGTGATGTCAAACCATGTTGGTTCACAAGTTGGGGCACTATCCTACCCGGTTTCACCTCGACGGGGAGATTCCACCCTTATACGGGCCCGGAACCTTCGCCTCTAGGTTAGAGCGCATGCATGTGAGGGGGGACACATGCAAGCACCTATATATACCAACATCTCACCACACCCACACACACATAAGCTAGGGCCACATGCAAGTTTTCATCTCATTCCGATGTTCTCGTGGTCTTCCTCCGGCGAAACCCTGATCTCTGTGCACACTCGGATCGTCTACCCCCCTAGACGTTCCTCTGACAGGGGTAGCCCGGCGTAGCTCTCTCTTGTTTTGTGTTTGTTTAGGTCATAGGGTGATGTCAAACCATGTTGGCTCACAAGTTGGGGCACTATCCTACCCGGTTTCACCTCGACGGGGAGATTCCACCCTTATACGGGCCCGGAACCTTCGCCTCTAGGTTAGAGCGCATGCATGCGAGGGGGGACACATGCAAGCACCTATACCAACCTCTCACCACACCCACACACACATATGCTAGGGGCACATGCAAGTTTTCATCTCATTCCGATGTTCTCGTGGTCTTCCTCCGGCGAAACCCTGATCTCTGTGCACACTCGGATCGTCTACCCCCCTAGACGTTCCTCTGACAGGGGTAGCCCGGCGTAGCTCTCTCTTGTTTTGTGTTTGTTTAGGTCATAGGGTGATGTCAAACCATGTTGGCTCTGAGTTGGGGCACTATCCTACCGGTTTCACCTCGACGGGAGATTCCACCCTTATCTGCCGGAACCTTCGCCTCTAGGTTAGAGCGCATGCATGCGAGGGGACACATGCAAGCACCTATATATACCAACCTCTCACCACACCCACACACACATATGCTAGGGGCACATGCAAGTTTTCATCTCATTCCGATGTTCTCGTGGTCTTCCTCGTGAAACCACGATCTCTGTGCACACTCGGATCGTCTACCCCCTAGGCGTTCCTCCGGCAGGTAGCCAGTAGCTCTCTCTTGTTTTGTGTTTGTTTAGGTCATAGGGTGATGTCAAACCATGTTGGCTCACAAGTTGGGGCACTATCCTGCGGTTTCACCTCGACGGGAGATTCCACCCTTATCTGGGCCTAACCTTCGCCTCTAGGTTAGGCGCATGCATGCGAGGGGACACATGTAAGCACCTATATATACCAACATCTCACCACACCCTAACACACATATGCTAGGGGCACATGCAAGTTTTCATCTCATTCCGATGTTCGTGGTCTTCCTCGTGAAACCACGATCTCTGTGCACACTCGGATCGTCTACCCCCTAGGCGTTCCTCCCCGAGGGGTAGCCAGTAGCTCTCTCTTGTTTTGTGTTTGTTTAGGTCATAGGGTGATGTCAAACCATGTTGGCTCACAAGTTGGGGCACTATCCTACCCGGTTTCACCTCGACGGGAGATTCCACCCTTACTGGGCCGAACCTTCGCCTCTAGGTTAGGCGCATGCATGCGAGGGGACACATGCAAGCACCTATATATACCAACCTCTCACCACCCACACACACATATGCTAGGGGCACATGCAAGTTTTCATCTCATTCCGATGTTCTCGTGGTCTTCCTCCGTGAAACCACGATCTCTGTGCACACTCGGATCGTCTACCCCCTAGGCGTTCCTCCGGCGAGGTAGACCGGTAGCTCTCTCTTGTTTTGTGTTTCTTTAGGTCAAGGGTGATGTCAAACCATGTTGGCTCACAAGTTGGGGCACTATCCTACCGGTTTCACCTCGACGGGAGATTCCACCCTTATACTGGGCCTAACCTTCGCCTCTAGGTTAGAGCGCATGCATGCGAGGGGACACATGCAAGCACCTATATACCAACCTCTCACCACACCCACACACACATATGCTAGGGGCACATGCAAGTTTTCATCTCATTCCGATGTTCTCGTGGTCTTCCTCGTGAAACCACGATCTCTGTGCACACTCGGATCGTCTACCCCCTAGGCGGTCCTCGACAGGGTAGGCGTAGCTCTCTCTTCTTTTGTGTTTGTTTAGGTCATAGGGTGATGTCAAACCATGTTGGCTCACAAGTTGGGGCACTATCCTACCGGTTTCACCTCGGGGAGATTCCACCCTTATCTGGCCGGAACCTTCGCCTCTAGGTTAGGCGCATGCATGCGAGGGGACACATGCAAGCACCTATATATACCAACATCTCACCACACACACAAACATATGCTAGGGGCACATGCAAGTTTTCATCTCATTCCAATGTTCTCGTGGTCTTCCTCCGGCGAAACCCTGATCTCTGTGCACACTCGGATCGTCTACCCCCTAGGCGTTCCTCGACAGGTAGCCAGTAGCTCTCTCTTGTTTTGTGTTGGTTTAGGTCATAGGGTGATGTCAAACCATGTTGGCTCACAAGTTGGGGCACTATCCTGCGGTTTCACCTCGGGGAGATTCCACCCTTATCTGGGCCCGGAACCTTCGCCTCTAGGTTAGGCGCATGCATGCGAGGGGGACACATGCAAGCACCTATATACCAACCTCTCACCACACCCACACACACATATGCTAGGGGCACATGCAAGTTTTCATCTCATTCCGATGTTCTCGTGGTCTTCCTCGTGAAACCACGATCTCTGTGCACACTCGGATCGTCTACCCCCTAGGCGTTGCTCGGCAGGTAGCCAGTAGCTCTCTCTTGTTTTGTGTTTGTTTAGGTCATAGGGTGATTTCAAACCATGTTGGCTCACAAGTTGGGGCACTATCCTACCGGTTTCACCTCGGGAGATTCCACCCTTATACGGGCCCGGAACCTTCGCCTCTAGGTTAGAGCGCATGCATGCGAGGGGGGACACATGCAAGCACCTATATATACCAACATCTCACCACACCCACACACACATATGCTAGGGGCACATGCAAGTTTTCATCTCATTCCGATGTTCTCGTGGTCTTCCTCCGGCGAAACCCTGATCTTTGTGCACACTCGGATCGTCTACCCCCCTAGACGTTCCTCTCGGCAGGTAGCCGGTAGCTCTCTCTTGTTTTGTGTTGGTTTAGGTCATAGGGTGATGTCAAACCATGTTGGCTCACAAGTTGGGGCACTATCCTACCGGTTTCACCTCGACGGGAGATTCCACCCTTACTGGGCGGAACCTTCGCCTCTAGGTTAGAGCGCATGCATGCGAGGGGGGACACATGCAAGCACCTATATATACCAACCTCTCACCACACCCACACACACATATGCTAGGGGCACATGCAAGTTTTCATCTGATTCCGATGTTCTCGTGGTCTTCCTCCTGCGAAACCCTGATCTCTGTGCACACTCGGATCGTCTACCCCCCTAGACGTTCCTCTGACAGGGGTAGCCCGGCGTAGCTCTCTCTTGTTTTGTGTTTGTTTAGGTCATAGGGTGATGTCAAACCATGTTGGTTCACAAGTTGGGGCACTATCCTACCCGGTTTCACCTCGAAGGGGAGATTCCACCCTTATACGGGCCCGGAACCTTCGCCTCTAGGTTAGAGCGCATGCATGCGAGGGGGGACACATGCAAGCACCTATATATATACCAACCTCTCACCACACCCACACACACATATGCTGGGGGCACATGCAAGTTTTCATCTCATTACGATGTTCTCGTGGTCTTCCTCCGGCGAAACCCTGATCTCTATGCACACTCGGATCGTCTACCCCCCTAGACGTTCCTCTGACAGGGGTAGCCCGGCGTAGCTCTCTCTTGTTTTGTGTTTGTTTAGGTCATAGGGTGATGTAAAACCATGTTGGCTCACAAGTTGGGGCACTATACTACCCGGTTTCACCTCGACGGGGAGATTCCACCCTTATACGGGCCCGGAACCTTCGCCTCTAGGTTAGAGCGCATGCATGCGAGGGGGGACACATGCAAGAACCTATATATACCAACCTCTCACCACACCCACACAGACATATGATAGGGGCACATGCAAGTTTTCATCTCATTCCGATGTTCTCCTGGTCTTCCTCCGGCGAAACCCTGATCTCTGTGCACACTCGGATCGTCTACCCCCTAGACTTTCCTCTGACAGGGGTATCCCGGCGTAGCTCTCTCCTGTTTTGTGTTTGTTTAGGTCATAGGGTGATGTCAAACCATGTTGGCTCACAAGTTGGGGCACTATCCTACCCGGTTTCACCTCGACGGGGAGATTCCACCCTTATACGGGCCCAGAACCTTCGCCTCTAGGTTAGAGCGCATGCATGCGAGGGGGGACACATGCAAGCACCTATATATACCAACCTCTCACCACACCCACACACACATATGCTAGGGGCACATGCAAGTTTTCATCTCATTCCGATGTTCTCGTGGTCTTCCTCCGTGAAACCACGATCTCTGCACACTCGGATCGTCTACCCCCTAGGCGTTCCTCGACAGGGTAGCCAGCGTAGCTCTCTCTTGTTTTGTGTTTGTTTAGGTCATAGGGTGATGTCAAACCATGTTGGCTCACAAGTTGGGGCACTATCCTACCGGTTTCACCTCGACGGGAGATTCCACCCTTATCTGGGCGGAACCTTCGCCTCTAGGTTCGAGCGCATGCATGCGAGGGGGGACACATGCAAGCACCTATATATACCAACCTCTCACCACACCCACACACACATATGCTAGGGGCACATGCAAGTTTTCATCTCATTCCGATGTTCTCGTGGTCTTCCTCCGGCGAAACCCTGATCTCTGTGCACACTCGGATCGTCTACCCCCTAGACGTTCCTCCCAGAGGTAGCCAGTAGCTCTCTCTTGTTTTGTGTTTGTTTAGGTCATAGGGTGATGTCAAACCATGTTGGCTCACAAGTTGGGGCACTATCCTACCGGTTTCACCTCGGCGGGAGATTCCACCCTTATACGGCCCAAACCGCCTCTAGGTTAGGCGCATGCATGCGAGGGGACACATGCAAGCACCTATATACCAACCTCTCACCACACACACACACATATGCTAGGGGCACATGCAAGTTTTCATCTCATTCCGATGTTCTCGTGGTCTTCCTCGTGAAACCACGATCTCTGTGCACTCGGATCGTCTACCCCTAGGCGTTCCTCGGCAGGGTAGCCAGTAGCTCTCTCTTGTTTTGTGTTTGTTTAGGTCATAGGGTGATGTCAAACCATGTTGGCTCACAAGTTGGGGCACTATCCTACCGGTTTCACCTCGGGGAGATTCCACCCTTATCTGGGCCGGAACCTTCGCCTCTAGGTTAGGCGCATGCATGCGAGGGGGACACATGCAAGAACCTATATATACCAACCTCTCACCACACCCACACACACATATGCTAGGGCACATGCAAGTTTTCATCTCATTCCGATGTTCTCGTGGTCTTCCTCCGTGAAACCACGATCTCTGTGCACACTCGGATCGTCTACCCCCTAGGCGTTCCTCCGACAGGTAGCCGGAGTAGCTCTCTCTTGTTTTGTGTTTGTTTAGGTCATAGGGTGATGTCAAACCATGTTGGCTCACAAGTTGGGGCACTATCCTACCGGTTTCACCTCGACGGGAGATTCCACCCTTACGGGCCCGGAACCTTCGCCTCTAGGTTAGGCGCATGCATGCGAGGGGGACACATGTAAGCACCTATATACCAACATCTCACCACACCCACACACACATATGCTAGGGGCACATGCAAGTTTTCATCTCATTCCGATGTTCTCGTGGTCTTCCTCCGTGAAACCACGATCTCTGCACACTCGGATCGTCTACCCCCTAGGCGTTCCTCCGAGGTAGCCAGCGTAGCTCTCTCTTGTTTTGTGTTTGTTTAGGTCATAGGGTGATGTCAAACCATTTTGGCTCACAAGTTGGGGCACTATCCTACCGGTTTCACCTCGACGGGAGATTCCACCCTATCTGGGCCGGAACCTTCGCCTCTAGGTTAGGCGCATGCATGCGAGGGGACACATGCAAGCACCTATATATACCAACCTCTCACCACACCCACACACACATATTCTAGGGGCACATGCAAGTTTTCATCTCATTTCGATGTTCTCGTGGTCTTCCTCGTGAAACCACGATCTCTGTGCACTCGGATCGTCTACCCCCTAGGCGTTCCTCGATAGGGGTAGACGGCGTAGCTCTCTCTTGTTTTGTGTTTGTTTAGGTCATAGGGTGATGTCAAACCATGTTGGCTCACAAGTTGGGGCACTATCCTACCGGTTTCACCTCGACGGGAGATTCCACCCTATCTACGGAACCTTCGCCTCTAGGTTAGGCGCATGCATGCGAGGGGGGACACATGCAAGCACCTATATATACCAACCTCTCACCACACCCACACACACATATGCTAGGGGCACATGCAAGTTTTCATCTCATTCCGATGTTCTCGTGGTCTTCCTCCGGCGAAACCCTGATCTCTGTGCACACTCGGATCGTCTACCCCCATAGACGGTCCTCTGACAGGGGTAGCCCGGCGTAGCTCTCTCTTGTTTTGTGTTTGTTTCGGTCATAGGGTGATGTCAAACCATGTTGGCTCACAAGTTGGGGCACTATCCTACCCGGTTTCACCTCGACGGGGAGATTCCACCCTTATACCGGAACCTTCGCCTCTAGGTTAGAGCGAATGCATGCGAGGGGGGACACATGCAAGCACCTATATATACCAACCTCTCACCACACCCACACACACATATGCTAGGGGCACATTCAAGTTTTCATCTCATTCCGATGTTCTCGTGGTCTTCCTCCGGCGAAACCCTGATCTCTGTGCACACTCGGATCGTCTACCCCCCTAGACGTTCCTCCGAGGGTAGCCAGTAGCTCTCTCTTGTTTTGTGTTTGTTTAGGTCATAGGGTGATGTCAAACCATGTTGGCTCACAAGTTGGGGCACTATCCTACCCGGTTTCACCTCGACAGGGAGATTCCACCCTTATACGGGCCCGAAACCTTCGCCTCTAGGTTAGAGCGCATGCATGCGAGGGGGGACACATGCAAGCACCTATATATACCAACCTCTCACCACACCCACACACACATATGCTAGGGGCACATGCAAGTTTTCATATCATTCCGATGTTCTCGTGGTCTTCCTCCGGCGAAACCCTGATCTATGTGCACACTCGGATCGTCTACCCCCCTAGACGTTCCTCTGACAGGGGTAGCCCGGCGTAGCTCTCTCTTGTTTTGTGTTTGTTTAGGTCATAGGGTGATGTCAAACCATGTTGGCTCACAATTTGGGGCACTATCCTACCCGGTTTCACCTCGACGGGGAGATTACCCCCTTATACGGGTACGGAACCTTCGCCTCTAGGTTAGAGCGCATGCATGCGAGGGGGGACACATGCAAGCACCTATATATACCAACATCTCACCACACCCACACACACATATGCTAGGGGCACATGCAAGTTTTCATCTCATTCCGATGTTCTCGTGGTCTTCCTCCGGCGAAACCCTGATCTCTGTGCACACTCGGATCGTCTACCCCCCTAGACGTTCCTCTGACAGGGGTAGCCCGGCGTAGCTCTCTCTTGTTTTGTGTTGGTTTAGGTCATAGGGTGATGTCAAACCATGTTGGCTCACAAGTTGGGGCACTATCCTACCCGGTTTCACCTCGACGGGGAGATTCCACCCTTATACGGGCCCGGAACCTTCGCCTCTAGGTTAGAGCGCATGCATGCGAGGGGGGACACATGCAAGCACCTATACCAACCTCTCACCACACCCACACACACATATGCTAGGGGCACATGCAAGTTTTCATCTCATTCCGATGTTCTCGTGGTCTTCCTCCGGCGAAACCCTGATCTCTATGCACACTCGGATCGTCTACCCCCCTAGACGTTCCTCGACAGGTAGCCAGTAGCTCTCTCTTGTTTTGTGTTTGTTTAGGTCATAGGGTGATGTCAAACCATGTTGGCTCACAAGTTGGGGCACTATCCTACCCGGTTTCACCTCGACGGGGAGATTCCACCCTTATACGGGCCCGGAACCTTCGCCTCTAGGTTAGAGCGCATGCATGCGAGGGGGGACACATGCAAGCACCTATATATACCAACCTCTCACCACACCCACACACACATATGTTAGGGGCACATGCAAGTTTTCATCTCATTCCGATGTTCTCGTGGCCTTCCTCCGGCGAAACCCTGATCTCTGTGCACACTCGGATCGTCTACCCCCCTAGACGGTCCTCTGACAGGGGTAGCCCGGCGTAGCTCTCTCTTGTTTTGTGTTTGTTTAGGTCATAGGGTGATGTAAAACCATGTTGGCTCACAAGTTGGGGCACTATCCTACCCGGTTTCACCTCGACGGGGAGATTCCACCCTTATACGGGCCCGGAACCTTCGCCTCTAGGTTAGAGCGCATGCATGCGAGGGGGGACACATGCAAGAACCTATATATACTGTGGCATCCCGCAAAACCACTACTAGAAAATCGCGTTGAATTTGTGCATTGCATCGTCATCATCATGCATAGTTTGCATAAAACTATTTTCGAAAACCCCGATTTGTTTTCCAAACGCCCCATCTTATTCAAACTCCAAATCCGGCCCCCGGAATATTTTGTTTTGGCCGCTATCGGTTTGCACGCAGCCCGTTTAAATCAAATAAAAGTTTAATTGTTTTTAGTAGGGGCAGTCGAACGGGCCAACCCGACCCGAACGACCGCCCCAAAAACTAGAATCGGTCCACCCCAAACCTGCCCCTCTAATTCCTAAACCTACCCAACTTCCTACCCAACCCATCTCTCCACCTCACTCCCTCCTATCCCTGCACGCCACCTCAGCTACCCCTCTACCCTCACCCAATCCCCACCTGCCACGTGGCCAACTCTCTCTCTCTCCTCTCACCCCCTCTCCCCACCAGTCAAACCGCCCCCCCACACTCTCTCACACACAGCTCTCCTACCCACTCTCTCTTTCCCCCACCGCCAGTCTGGCCCCACCCGCAGCCCCTCTCTCTCTCCCCCCAGCCGGCCACCAACCCCTGCCAGTCCCCACCCCGGGCCCGCGCGACAGTCTCTCCCCTTCTCCCTCGTGGGACCCGCCCCGGGCCCCACCGAGCCAGACCGCGTCCCCCGCCCACCACGCAGCGCACGCCCTCCCCAGGTTCCCCCTTCCCCGTACGAGCCTACACGCGCCAGCGCCGCCGCCTTCTCCAACCGTCCCTCGCCGCTCGCGTCGGCCTCGCCGCCGCCCCTACCACCGGGCGCCAGCGCCGCCCGCCCGTGGCCGAGGCCGCCTCTCCCCGCTTCGCCGCTTGCGCCCTTCCTTCGCCGAGCCGCCGCCCTTGGCGCGACCCGCTCCTCCCCATCGTCCTCGAGCGCTCGCCTCCACCGCCGCCTCCACACCGCCCGGCCCCGGAGCCCCTCCTCCACCCTCGGCGGTCCCCGCCGGAACCCTCACGCTTCTGCCCGTCCCGCGCCCGTGCCGCGGGCTTCCCCTTCGTCGCCGCCCTACCCAGCCTCGCCGGCCCCCTCCGACCTCCTCCTCGGCTCCCGTCGGCCCTGCACGCCGCGTCGCCCCGCCCCATCTCCGCAGGTCTCGTCGGCGTCGCCTCCGGCGCCAGCGACCCCCTCCGGCCGAGTTCGCCGCAGCGTCTGCTCCGCCATCCTCTGCGAGTCCGCCGCCGCGAGCCACCTCGGTCGTCCTCGGCCTCGCTTCCTCGCCGAGGCTGCTGCCCGTCGAGCGCCACCTCTCCAGCAGCGGCCCGGCTGCGACCCCAGACGCCGCCACCCCCTCACCGTGTCTCTGCAGCACCATACCAGTACCCGTTCAAGTGCGGCATGTGCTCCGCGTACCACGCCAGTTGAGGCCGATCCCGTACCCGGTACCGGACAAGAACGCCGTCGACATCGAAACCACGGTACCCCCAAGAGCTACCAAACGGACGCCCACGTCCTCGGAGAAGGCCTCGTGACGACAAGCTCGCCTCCCGGAACCTTCAAGATCACCGTCACGGCCGACATGGTCTTCCTCGGTTCAGCCTCTCTGCAAGACCTTCGATGCAAGGGGACAACAACATGGAACCCAAGATCCGACACCAAGTGTTTCCTCATGGATCAGATGCCGAACCCCGAAGGCCGAACCCGGGCGTGCCAAGTTCTTCGACCCGAAGGAAACAGACGCGAGTACCCGTCTCGGACGTCAAGATCACCGACGCTGAACGACAAGACATTCTTCCCGCCTCGATGCCAACGACGTCGCACGCCAAGTTCTGCTTTCCGCACGTCAAGACCGACCCGTCGAGAACCCGACAAGAGCTTCACAACGACAAGAGCGGCAAGAACTGGCGAGTCCGAAGCGACACCGAACCAAGTACTTCATCCCGACGCCATGATCCGACATGTCCCTAAGACCCCGGATGCGACAAGAACGGCACCGAGGCGGACCCGATGCGGCGCCACAAGCCCTGCGTCCGGTTGCGACAAGATCTACCCGCTATTCGAGAACGCGTCCGTGAACCCCAAACCCGATCCGTCAACCGGACCACGACCTCGAACCCGACCCGGAACCCCAAGTTCGTCGAACCCTAACAAGATCGTCGAACCCTAATGTGTGAACCATTTCCTCGAACCCTATTTTTATAAACATGATATAACCTTGTCGCATATTGAATTGCCATTCATCTTGCATGCATATCTGTGGTTTGGGGGCCTTATGCCGATTCACCGAATAATTAAATATGGGGCCCATATGTGGGCAAATCTAGTCTCATATTGGCCTCATTTAAACATGTGTAGCGAACCGTGGCCATCTATTGTCTTGCTATATAACATTTAAATTGCGGGCCTTCTAAATAACTGGAACCATCTAGCTAATTGTCGGGACCCGGTTGCCCGCTTAATATGACCTAATTGCACCGCACCTTTTGCCATGTCATCCATCATACATGCATCATGCCGACCTTCTGCCGTTTTATTAAATCGTGCATCCGGTGTTTCTTTTAGCGATTTGCTTCTTCGCGGATAAGGCCGTTGAGTTGATGTGAGCTTCGCCCCGATCTTCGGTTGAACCCTTCGACAATGTTTTCAGGCGAGCATCTCCCCCTTTCTACCTATCTTACGTTATAGTCTTTATTCCCTCCTGTTGATCTATTGCTATCGTATTGCGATGCTCTAGTTTCGTTCCTTTGATATCCCTGCAGTATATTGCCTTGGACACATCCTATTACATTGTTTGGTAGATAGTTGGACTTGCGGCGTCGTGATCGCTTGCTCAAGTAATGTTGCGTGTTGTCATATGCCACGATTGTTGATGTATCGCCGTATGTCGATGATGGAGATGATTCTAGTTTTACTTATTGTCACTTTAATTTCTGTTTAACAACTAAAATTGAAATAAGCGAGAGGCATCGGTGGGTGATAGATAATATTTGGTTTCGAGCCCACTTGTGTCCGTAAGACCCCGAGTACTTGATTCCTGTTCCTTGATTTATCGCTATCCACATCCGGAGGTATATGGGACCCCCTCAGCGAGCTTGATTCCGTCTTATTTCTTGGGGCCACAAACTAGTTTGAGGTTTTATTACTATCCTGTACTTATGCCATGCTTTGCTTTATACGATTGTGCGAGGTACGCACCTTTGTCTTGTTAGGGTAGTGGCACGATTCCGCGGTGTCGACAAGCCCCGTTTGGGGTTCCCAGTCGTTCACAGCCGTCCCCACAGACCTTGAGGCCGTCTCGGAGCTTGTCTACTCCGTTGCGGGTTCTACTTAAGGGGTGGCCCCCTGAAATATTTCTGAATCTTGTGATTGCTTTGTCGTGAAGGCCTCGTTGGGTTTTGATTTGGTTTTTCCGAGGTTGATCGAGTGTGTGTTGCTATTGGTGCACCCCGGCCGGGTAAAACTTTCTGAAAGCCGTGTCCGCGGATATGGACGACTTGGAGCACAGTTTCTTGATCATAGACAAGCATAACTAAAGTTTACTGCTATAAATTTGACCTATAATGACTAGTAATCAGCTTCACTATAATGGAATGGCTAATTAATAATGCCCACAATTGCTTGTTTGGTTGTCGCTTGCGACAAGTGTATCTGACTAGTAAGTATTGCAACTACAACGAAATGGCTGAATAAAAATACCAACAACTGCTGGGTTTGGGTTTATCTCATGTTATCTGTATCTGATTAGTAAGTACTGCCACTATAACGGAATGGTTAACTAAAAGTGCCCACTGTTTACTTTATCAGGACGATTATCTGTACCTGACTAGTAAGTGCCGCAACTATAACTGAATAAGTAAAATTGCCAACCGTGTGAGTTCCTCGGTTGACTTCCTCGTTGGTCTCGAGGGGGAAACGCCAGGATGGGATTGTTTGATGATAGTATCAGGTTGGATCCGAATAGTTCTCTCTCACCCCTCTCTGATTGACGCCAGTTGTATCGAGTCTCTATAGGTTGTTTAGTGCATCTTTGCTGCGCTCGATCCACCATACCTATGTAGGCGAGGACCGAATTCTAGCCTCGCGTGCATCTTGGCCTCGATCGACGCTCCTTCTTTGTTTCTGCTTTGCCTTTCGGCACCCTTTTGTTAAGCAGGTTTTGAGATCGACGCCGATAGCAGGGTTACCCTTCCGCTTGGCACAGGCGGTTATGGACGCCATTGGTTATTCTTCAGGGCTCTTAGCCCCATTTGCATCTTGTCCGTAGTTGGACGCTCTATCGTTTTCAAGGTGATTTGGATCTTTGTATATTATATCTGTATTCTTGACTCATGGAGTCGCTTATATATATCTTTCTGTGGGTCCCATCGAGGACTGTTGTGTGATGTTATTACTTTTTCCACCCGCGAAAGTGCTGGTGAGCACCTTTGAATCGTTTCTATGCGGGTTTGGTGAATTTTGCCCAAACTTGCATAGGCCCGATCTGAGGGTGTTCTGAGTGGTATCGAGCTCGGTTGCGATACCCCACAAGTCCAGCCTGTAGGATAACCTAGCTAACGGCCGAAGTAGAGTGTCAAAACTATTTATGCAAAATCGGTTGGATAGTTCTGATTAGGTCTGATTTTACTCCTTACCCCTCTGCTATTCCCCTCTCATCTCGACGTGTTTTGAATCTGCTCTCTCCTTCTTCTTCGAGTCCAGGATTTCTCGAGGTTGGGTTCCGTCGTACCTTTAGGGTTTCGCTTCCTCCTTTGTCAACGGTGTTCTATCATCCGGTCTTCCTGCTGCCTGAGTGATCCTTGTCTGTGGAACCATTCTTTGTTCCTTGTTTGTGCCTTCCGGTGTTTCCGACGCGACGACATCCTCTACGCCAGATCCGCTGCAGAGTCCGCATCACTCCTTTGTTCCGAACCTCGCTTGTCGAGATCTTCAGTCTGATTCCGAGAGTTGGTTGCATACTCCGCCTATTCGTGTGCAGAGTAATGGTTTGAGTGCGGGATGGAGTAGCTACCATACCACTACTCTTATCATTCGCTCTTGTACATCGAAGCAGTGGATCCAGCAGTTTTACTCTATCCATGGAAGTTAGAGGTGGCCTTACCTTCAACTTCGTCCTTTGTTTCCCCGGAGTGTTCTCCCGACGATCAGAAACAACGACCCCTTGTTGGTGGTGTCGCCGATTCCAAGATGGAGGATGAACCCTCGTTAGTGGTGTCGCGAGGATCTACACAAAGCGCGGAGACGAAGATCGCCGACTTTCCTTCCGGTACCATGAGGCGGATCTCGAGGGCGAGATCCATTGTTAGTGGTGTCGAATTGTGGCATCCCGCAAAACCACTACTAGAAAATCGCGTTGAATTTGTGCATTGCATCGTCATCATCATGCATAGTTTGCATAAAACTATTTTCGAAAACCCCGATTTGTTTTCCAAACGCCCCATCTTATTCAAACTCCAAATCCGGCCCCCGGAATATTTTGTTTTGGCCGCTATCGGTTTGCACGCGGCCCGTTTAAATCAAATAAAAGTTTAATTGTTTTTAGTAGGGGCAGTCGAACGGGCCAACCCGACCCGAACGACCGCCCCAAAAACTAGAATCGGTCCACCCCAAACCTG
Organism: Avena longiglumis; assembly: GCA_030063025.1. Classification (NCBI taxonomy): domain Eukaryota; kingdom Viridiplantae; phylum Streptophyta; class Magnoliopsida; order Poales; family Poaceae; genus Avena; species Avena longiglumis. The sequence goes on from CP125973.1 coordinate 19,142,032, forward strand.
CCCCTCTAATTCCTAAACCTACCCAACTTCCTACCCAACCCATCTCTCCACCTCACTCCCTCCTATCCCTGCACGCCACCTCAGCTACCCCTCTACCCTCACCCAATCCCCACCTGCCACGTGGCCAACTCTCTCTCTCCTCTCACCCCCTCTCCCCACCAGTCAAACCGCCCCCCCACACTCTCTCACACACAGCTCTCCTACCCACTCTCTCTTTCCCCCACCGATCAGCCCCACCCAGCCCTCTCTCTCTCACCGCTGCCACCAACCCTGCAGTCCCACCCGGGCCATGCAGTCTCTCCCCTTCTCCCTCGTGGGACCCGCCCCGGGCCCCACCGAGCCAGACCGCGTCCCCCGCCCACCACGCAGCGCACGCCCTCCCAGTTCCCCTTCCCGTCTGAGCCTACACGCGCCCGGCCCGCCTTCTCCAACCGTCTCGCCGCTCGCGTCGGCCTCGCCCGCCCTACCCGCCGGGCGCCGCCAGCGCCGCCCGCCCGTGGCCGAGGCCGCCTCTCCCCCGCTCCCCGCCGCGCTTGCGCCCGGCTCATGCCGCCGCCCCGCCAGCCGGCCGCGACCCCGCTCCTCCCCCGCCTCCTCGAGCTCGCCTCCGCCGCCGTCGCCCTCCACCTGCGCCGGCCCCACGCGGCGAGCCTCCTCCACCCTCCGCGGTCCCGTCGCCGGAACCCTCACGCTACCGCCGTCCCGCGCCCGTGCACCGCCGGCGGGCTTCCCTTCTCGTCGCCGTCCTACCCAGCCTCGCGGCCCCCTCGACCTCCTCGGCTCCCGCGTCGGCACCGCCGGCGTCGCCGCGCCCACCTCCGCAGGTCTCGTCGCCCGTCGCCTCCAGCGCCCGCGCGACCCCTCCGCGCGATTCCGCAGCGTCCTGCTCCGCCATCCTCTGCGAGTCCGCCCGCCGCCAGGAGCCACCTCCGGTCGTCCTCAGCCTCGCTTCCTCGCCGAGGGGCTGCTGCCGTCAGGGGAGCGCCACCCTCTCCGCGTGCCGGCTTCGCTGCGACCCCAGACGCCGCCACCCCCTCACCGTGTCTCTGCAGCACCATACCAGTACCCGTTCAAGTGCGGCATGTGCTCCGCGTACCACGCCAGTTGAGGCCGATCCGTGCACCGGACAAGAACGCCGTCGACATCGAAACCACGGTACCCCCAAGAGCTACCAAACGGACGCCCACGTCCTCGGAGAAGGCCTCGTGACGACAAGCTCGCCTCCCGGAACCTTCAAGATCACCGTCACGGCCGACATGGTCTTCCTCGGTTCAGCCTCTCTGCAAGACCTTCGATGCAAGGGGACAACAACATGGAACCCAAGATCCGACACCAAGTGTTTCCTCATGGATCAGATGCCGAACCCCGAAGGCCGAACCCGGGCGTGCCAAGTTCTTCGACCCGAAGGAAACAGACGCGACGAGTACCCCGTCTCGGACGTCAAGATCACCGACGCTGAACGACAAGACATTCTTCCCGCCTCGATGCCAACGACGTCGCACGCCAAGTTCTGCTTTCCGCACGTCAAGACCGACCCGATACGAGAACCCGACAAGAGCTTCACAACGACAAGAGCGACAGCAACCAGGGCGAGTCCGAAGCCCGACACCGAACCAAGTACTTCATCCCGAACGCCATGATCGTCGACATGTCCCTAAGACCCCAGATGCGACAAGAACGGCACCGACCAGGGCGGACCCCGATGCGCCGACGCCAACCAAGCCCTGCGTCCCGGTTGCGACAAGATCTACCCCGCTATTCGAGAACGCGTCCGTCGAACCCCAAACCCCAGATCCGTCGAACCCTGGACCCTGACCTCGAACCCCGGACCCCGGAACCCCAAGTTCGTCGAACCCTAACAAGATCGTCGAACCCTAATGTGTGAACCATTTCCTCGAACCCTATTTTTATAAACATGATATAACCTTGTCGCATATTGAATTGCCATTCATCTTGCATGCATATCTGTGGTTTGGGGGCCTTATGCCGATTCACCGAATAATTAAATATGGGGCCCATATGTGGGCAAATCTAGTCTCATATTGGCCTCATTTAAACATGTGTAGCGAACCGTGGCCATCTATTGTCTTGCTATATAACATTTAAATTGCGGGCCTTCTAAATAACTGGAACCATCTAGCTAATTGTCGGGACCCCGGTTCCGCTTAATATGACCTAATTGCACCGCACCTTTTGCCATGTCATCCATCATACATGCATCATGCCGACCTTCTGCCGTTTTATTAAATCGTGCATCCGGTGTTTCTTTTAGTGATTTGCTTCTTCGCGGATAAGGCCGTTGAGTTGATGTGAGCTTCGCCCCGATCTTCGGTTGAACCCTTCGACAATGTTTTCAGGCGAGCACCTCCCCCTTTCTACCTATCTTACGTTATAGTCTTTATTCCCTCCTGTTGATCTATTGCTATCTGTGTTGCGATGCTCTAGTTTCGTTCCCTTTGATATCCCCTGCAGCCGTATATTGCCTTGGACACATCCTATTACCTGTTGTTTGGTAGATAGTTGGACTTGCGCGTCGTAGTCGCTTGCTCAAGTAATGTTGCGTGTTGTCATATGCCACAGTTGTTGATGTATCGCCGTATGTCGATGATGGAGATGATTCTAGTTTTACTTATTGTCACTTTAATTTCTGTTTAACAACTAAAATTGAAATAAGCAGAGGCATCGGTGGGTGATAGATAATATTTGGTTTCCGAACGCCCACTTGTGTCCCGTAAGACCCCGAGTACTTGATTCCTGTTCCTTGATTTATCGCGCTATCCACATCCGGGAGGTATATGGGACCCCCCTCAGCCAGAGCTTGATTCCGTCTTATTTCTTGGGGCCACAAACTAGTTTGAGGTTTTATTACTATCCTGTACTTATGCCATGCTTTACTGCTTTATTTACGATTGTGCAGGTACACTTTGCATCTTGTTAGGGTAGTGGCACGATTCCGGTGTCGACAAGCCCCGTTTGGGGTTCCCGATCGTTCACTGGCCGTCCCCACAGACCTTGAGGCCGTCTCGAGCTTGTCTACTCCGTTGGGTTCTACTTAAGGGTGGCCCCAAATATTTCTGAATCTTGTGATTGCTTTGTCGTGAAGGCCTCGTTGGGTTTTGATTTGGTTTTCGAGGTTGATCGAGTGTGTGTTGCTATTGGTGCACCCGGCGGGTAAAACTTTTCAAAGCCGTGTCCGCGGATATGGACGACTTGGAGCACGTTTCTTGATCATAGACAAGCATAACTAAAGTTTTGCTATAAATTTGACCTATAATGACTAGTAATCAGCTTCACTATAATGGAATGGCTAATTAATACTGCCCACAATTGCTTGTTTGGTTGTCGCTTGCGACAAGTGTATCGACTAGTAAGTATTGCAACTTCTAGAAATGGCTGAATAAAAATACCAACAACTGCTGGGTTTGGGTTTATCTCATGTTATCATGTCGATTAGTAAATCGCCACTATAACGGAATGGTTAACTAAAAGTGCCCACTGTTTACTTTATCGGGCGATTATCTGCACTGACTAGTAAGTGCAACTATAAGAATAAGTAAAATTGCCAACCGTGTGAGTTCCTCGGTTGACTTCCTCGTTGGTCTCGAGGGGGAAACGCCAGGATGGGATTGTTTGATGATAGTATCAGGTTGGATCCGAATAGTTCTCTCTCACCCCTCTCTGATTGACGCCAGTTGTATCGAGTCTCTATAGGTTGTTTAGTGCATGCCGCTGCCGCTCGATCCACCATACCTATGTAGGCGAGGACCGCAATTCTAGCCTCGCCGTGTCTTGGCCTCGATCGACGCTCCTTCTTTGTTTTACTTTGCCCTTTGTCGGCACCCTTTGTTAAGCAGGTTTTGAGATCGGCGCCGATAGCGAGGTTACCCTTCGGCTTGGCACAGGGTTATGGACGCCATTGGTTATTCTTCAGGGCTCTTAGCCCCATTTGCATCTTGTCCGTAGCTGGACGCTCTATCGTTTTCAAGGTGATTTGGATCTTTGTATATTATATCTGTATTCTTGACTCATGGAGTCGCTTATATATATCTGTTCTGTGGGTCCCATCGAGGACTGTTGTGTGATGTTATTACTTCGTTTTCCACCCGCACGAAAGTGCCTGGTGGGCACCTTTGAATCGTTTCTATGCGGGTTTGGTGAATTTTGCCCAAACTTGCATAGGCCCGATTCTGAGGGTGTTACATATACCAACCTCTCACCACACCCACACAGACATATGATAGGGGCACATGCAAGTTTTCATCTCATTCCGATGTTCTCGTGGTCTTCCTCCGGCGAAACCCTGATCTCTGTGCACACTCGGATCGTCTACCCCCCTAGACTTTCCTCTGACAGGGGTATCCCGGCGTAGCTCTCTCTTGTTTTGTGTTTGTTTATGTCATAGGGTGATGTCAAACCATGTTGGCTCACAAGTTGGGGCACTATCCTACCCGGTTTCACCTCGACGGGGAGATTCCACCCTTATACGGGCCCGGAACCTTCGCCTCTAGGTTAGAGCGCATGCATGCGAGGGGGGACACATGCAAGCACCTATATATACCAACCTCTCACCACACCCACACACACATATGCTAGGGGCACATGCAAGTTTTCATCTCATTCCGATGTTCTCGTGGTCTTCCTCCGTGAAACCACGATCTCTGTGCACTCGGATCGTCTACCCCTAGGCGTTCCTCGACAGGGTAGCCAGCGTAGCTCTCTCTTGTTTTGTGTTTGTTTAGGTCATAGGGTGATGTCAAACCATGTTGGCTCACAAGTTGGGGCACTATCCTACCGGTTTCACCTCGGCGGGAGATTCCACCCTTATACGGCCGGAACCTTCGCCTCTAGGTTAGAGCGCATGCATGCGAGGGACACATGCAAGCACCTATATATACCAACCTCTCACCACACCCCCACACACATATGCTAGGGGCACATGCAAGTTTTCATCTCATTCCGATGTTCTCGTGGTCTTCCTCGTGAAACCAACCCCGATCTCTGTGCACACTGGATCGTCACCCCCTAGACGGTCCTCTGACAGGGGTAGCCCGGCGTAGCTCTCTCTTGTTTTGTGTTTGTTTAGGTCATAGGGTGATGTCAAACCATGTTGGCTCACAAGTTGGGGCACTATCCTACCCGGTTTCACCTCGACGGGGAGATTCCACCCTTATACGGGCCCGGAACCTTCGCCTCTAGGTTAGAGCGCATGCATGCGAGGGGGGACACATGCAAGAACCTATATATACCAACCTCTCACCACACCCACACACACATATGATAGGGTCACATGCAAGTTTTCATCTCATTCCGATGTTCTCCTGGTCTTCCTCCGGCGAAACCCTGATCTCTGTGCACACTCGGATCGTCTACCCCCCTAGACTTTCCTCTGACAGGGGTATCCCGGCGTAGCTGTCTCTTGTTTTGTGTTTGTTTAGGTCATAGGGTGATGTCAAACCATGTTGGCTCACAAGTTGGGGCACTATACTACCCGGTTTCACCTCGACAGGGAGATTCCACCCTTATACGGGCCCGGAACCTTCGCCTCTAGGTTAGAGCGCATGCATGCGAGGGGGGACACATGCAAGCACCTATATATACCAACCTCTCACCACACCCACACACACATATGCTAGGGGCACATGCAAGTTTTCATCTCATTCCGATGTTCTCGTGGTCTTCCTCCGTGAAACCACGATCTCTGTCCACTCGGATCGTCTACCCCCTAGGCGTTCCTCTGACAGGGTAGCCAGTAGCTCTCTCTTGTTTTGTGTTTGTTTAGGTCATAGGGTGATGTAAAACCATGTTGGCTCACAAGTTGGGGCACTATCCTACCCGGTTTCACCTCGACGGGGAGATTCCACCCTTATACGGGCCCGGAACCTTCGCCTCTAGGTTAGAGCGCATGCATGCGAGGGGGGACACATGCAAGCACCTATATATACCAACCTCTCACCACACCCACACACATATGCTAGGGGCACATGCAAGTTTTCATCTCATTCCGATGTTCTCGTGGTCTTCCTCCGGCGAAACCCTGATCTCTGTGCACACTCGGATCGTCTACCCCCCTAGACGTTCCTCCCAGGGGTAGCCAGTAGATCTCTCTTGTTTTGTGTTTGTTTAGGTCATAGGGTGATGTCACACCATGTTGGTTCACAAGTTGGGGCACTATCCTACCAGTTTCACCTCGGGGGAGATTCCACCTTATACGGGCGGAACCTTCGCCTCTAGGTTAGAGCGCATGCATGCGAGGGGGGACACATGCAAGCAACTATATATACCAACCTCTCACCACACCCACACACACATATGCTAGGGCCACATGCAAGTTTTCATCTCATTCCGATGTTCTCGTGGCCTTCCTCCGGCGAAACCCTGATCTGTGCACACTCGGATCGTCTACCCCCTAGACGTTCCTCTGACAGGGGTAGCCCAGCGTAGCTATCTCTTGTTTTGTGTTTGTTTAGGTCATAGGGTTATGTAAAACCATGTTGGCTCACAAGTTGGGTCACTATCCTACCCGGTTTCACCTCGTGGAGATTCCACCCTCATCTGGTCCGGAACCTTCGCCTCTAGGTTAGGCGCATGCATGAGGGGGACATGCAAGCACCTATACCAACCTCTCACCACACCCACACACATATGCTAGGGGCACATGCAAGTTTTCATCTCATTCCAATGTTCTCGTGGTCTTCCTCCGGCGAAACCCTGATCTCTGTGCACACTCGGATCGTCTACCCCCTAGAAGTTCCTCTGACAGGGGTAGCCCGGCGTAGCTCTCTCTTGTTTTGTGTTTGTTTAGGTCATAGGGTGATGTCAAACCATGTTGGTTCACAAGTTGGGGCACTATACTACCCGGTTTCACCTCGACGGGGAGATCCCCTCACTAGAGGAAAAAGGGCCATCCGTTCGCCACCCCTGGGAGCATTAGTCCCGGTTGCGTCACCGGGACTAATCTTGCTGCGTCCGGTTGGAGGCGCACGGGGCCAGGGCATGGGTCCCCGGTTGGTAAGGGGCATGCGTCGGTTGGAGCCACCAACGGGACTAAAGGTTTGGCCACAGACCACGTGGCGTGTACGCACCTTTAGTCCGGTTCTTGGCTCAACCGAGACTAAAGACCCTGCCCTCTATAAATGCATGACCCCTCTGCCTCCACTCTGTTTTTTCGAATGGTGTAAGGTGTGAGGGTGTGTGCTAGTTTTTTCTCATGCATGCATTGAAGATGTTTGTTGAAATGTTTGAGTGAAAAATCCAGTTGAATTTCTCATAGAACAAAAATATAGAAGGTGTCTGAGACGCACTTGAGCTTTCTCCTCTTTATTTCCCTCTATCGAGGTTAGCAATCCTATCTTTTCTAGGTCATTGATACAATTCATGTGTCGGTGTGAATTGGTTATTTCACTATTTATGATGTCCTGTTTTTTGATAAACTTACTTATATGATGCAGATGAACGGTCGGGAATGGATGTACGGTGACCGGCGGGTAGCCGGGTATATCAAAGGCGTGGATAAATTTATCGATGTGGCTACGGCAAACAAAGATAATGGATTTATACGTTTTCCATGTGTTCAATGTCGGAACAACAAGGAGTACTCTTCCTCGAAAATCATTCGCGGCCACCTGGTTATGAAAGGTTTCATGCCCAACTATAATTGCTGGACCAAGCACGGGGAAAGAGGGGTTATGATGGAAGATGGTGAAGAAGAAGATGATGATAACAACTATCATCATATGTTTCCTGAATACGGTGATACTGCAATGGAAGACAATGGAGGAAAAAGGTGAAGAACGGGCATCGGATGAGCGGTGATGAACTTGGTAGGGTCATTTCGATGCAAAGCGAGGCTGAAATGAAAATGAGAAGTTGAAGTTAGAGGGCATGTTAGAAGATCACAAGAAATTGTTGTACCCAAATTGTGAAGATGGCAGCACAAAGCTCGGTACCACACTGGAATTATTGCGATGGAAGGCGGTGTGGTCTAACTGACTCTTCATTTGAAAAGATGCTGAAAATAATGAAGCGAAGTTTCCAAAACATAACGAACTTCCGAGAGTACCTCTGAAGCAAAGAAGACTCTCATCCTCCGGGATTAGATGTGCAAAAGATACATGCATGCATTAATGATCGCATCCTCTACATGATGGGAGTATGAGAATTTAGATAAATGCCGGTATGCAGCGTTGCGGTATAAGATCGAGACGAGATGACCTGGTGATGTTGAGGAGAGCCCCTCGGAAGAGGGTTCTGCTAAGGTTATGTGGTATGCTCCTATAATACCAAGGTTGAAACGCATGTTCGAAACAAAGAGCATGCCAGGTTGTTGCGATGGCACAAAGAAGACCGTAAGAAAGGCGGGAGTTGAGACACCTGGCGATGGGTCACAGTGGAGAAAAATCGAGAGACCTCCCGGACTTTGCGGTGGCGCAAGGAACTTATGGTTTGGTCTAAATGCGGATGGCATGAATCCTTTTGGGGAGCAGAGCTGCGATCCACACTGGCCCGTGACTCTATGTATCTACAACCTGCCTCCTTGGTTGTGCATGAAGCGTAAGTTCATTATGATGCCAGTTGTGTACCTTAGGCCATTAGTTGAAGAACTCTTACAGTTGTGGGGCAAACCAGGTGTACGTGCGTGGGATGAGAACAAACAGGAGCCATTTAATCTATGAGGGTTGTTATTCGTAACCATCAATGATTGGCCTGCTCTTAGTAACCTTTCAGGACAGACAAACAAAGGATATAAGGCATGCACCCACTGTTTAGATAAGACCGAAGGTACATATTTGCATAAATGCAAGAAGGTTGTGTACCTAGCGAATCGACGATTTCTTCCGACCAATCATCCCGTAAGAAAGAAAGGCAAGCATTTTAAAGGTGAGGCAGATCACCGGAAGAAGACTGAACTCCCTGCTGGTGATGATGTATTTGGTATGGTCAAGGACATAGAAGTAATCTTTGGAAAGGGTCCCGGCGGTCAATCAGTTCCGAACGACGTCGCTACAGGACACGCACCCATGTGGAAGAAGAAATCTATATTTTGGGAGCTGCCATATTGGAAAGTCCTGCGTGTCCGCTCTTCAATCGACGTGATGCACGTGACGAAGAATCTCTGCGTGAACCTTCTAGGATTCCTAGGCGTGTATGGTAAGACAAAAGATACACACAAGCGGGAGGACCAAAATTATGAAAGACCCAAAGAACGTGCATACAGATAACAAGGCGGATAAAGGCGTCACTTAAGTCGTACCACTATGCTCTTACCAAAGCAGAAGGAAATCTTTTTGAAGTCCTTTACGGTATCAAGGTGCCGGGATTCTCATCTAATATAAAGGGATAATAAATATGGCGAGAAAAAGTTCCAAAACCGAAGTCTCATGGTATCACGTGATAATAGCCTTGATTGCTTCCGATTGCATTGAGGGGGCTTCTACCGGAAAATGTTCGAGTACCCATTGCGAAGCTGTGTGCATTCCTCAATGCATTCCAGATATTCTGCCAAGGTTACAGAAGGATGTGGTACAATGTCTTGTTAGTTTTGAATTGGTGTTCCCACCATCCTTCTTCAATATTATGACGCATCTCCTGGTTCATCTAGTGGAAGAGATTGCCATTCTCGGTCCGGTATTTCTGCACAATATGTTCCCCTTTGAGAGGTTCATGGGAGTCTTAAAGAAATATGTTCATAACGTGCTAGACTGAAGGAAGCATCTCCAAGGGATATGGAACAGAGGAGGTCATTGAGTTTTGTGTTGACTTTATTCCGACCTTAAACCGATTGGTGTTTACTCATGCATGAGGGAAGACTAAGTGGAAAAGGCACGCTGGGAAAGAAAGCAATGATATGTAGGGACGGGATTCTTTCACTAAAGCACACTACGCTTCTACATAATTCCACCTTGGCAGCTCCATATGGAGGAACACAAGAATATTGTAAGCTCAAAAACCGGGAAGCCTGAATCATGGATTACAGATGAACACATGAAGTCTTTCGGTGGTTGGATGCGGACACATCTCTTGAATGACACCACTGTTGGAGATCAGCTATACTTGTTGGCCGCGTCACCATCTTCTACTGTATTGAATTTCCAAGGATACGAAATAAATGGGAATACATTCTACACGATCGCCCAAGATAAAAAGAGCACCAACCAAAATAGTGGTGTCCGCTTTGATGCAATAGACGAGAATGGACAAAAGGACACATATTATGGTTACATAGAGGAGATATGGGAACTAGACTATGGAGTCTCTTTTAAGGTCCCTTTGTTTCGCTGCAAATGGGTCAACCTGAATGGGGAAGGGGTAAAGATAGACCAGTTGTACGGAATGACAACAGTGGATCTCAACAATCTTGGTTATAGAGATGAACCATTCGTCCTAGCCAATGATGTGTCTCAGGTTTTCTATGTGAAGGACATGTCCTCCGGGAAAAAAAAGAAAAGATATGCAACGAATACATCATATGATGAGCCAAAGCGTCACATAGTTCTTTCGGGAAAAGAAACATCGTGGGAATCGAGGACAAGACAGACATGTCGGAAGATTATAATAAGTTTGATGAAATTCTGCCCTTCACGGTGAAAGAAAACCCAAGCATTCCGTTAAGTAAAGAAGATGCTCCATGGTTACGTCTGAAGCGGTCATAAGGAATGACATATGCCAAGAAGTTCATGCTCATATTATGTAACTCTAGTTCATGTCTTTCGCGGTTTGTGGCTTGACGAAGGATATCTTCGCGGTTTGTGGCCTTTAGTCCCGGTTTTGTAGTCTCAGTTTTAATATTAATAAATGTCTTGAGTGTTAGTCCCATTTTGTGGCTGGACCGAGTGCCTCTATGACCAGTTTCTCGGAGATGTTGGGAGGGGCCCAGGCTCGTCGGCATCTCCCTGAAACTGGCAGCAGTGGTGTCCCTGCTCTCGAAAACCATCTTGCAGCTTGTAACTTCACTAACTAGATCAATACGCCTCGGAGCTAACTAATTTCACATATTAGGGAGTGCCTCTATGACCAGTTTCTCGGAGATGCCGGAGGACTGGGCTCTGTCGGCATCTCCCTGAAACTGGCCGCAGTGGTGTCCCTGCTCTCGAAAACCATCTTGCAGCTTGTAACTTCACTAACTAGATCAATACGCCTCGGAGCTAACTAATTTCACATATTAGGGAGTGCCTCTATGACCAGTTTCTCGGAGATGCGAGGACTGGGCTCCGTCGGCATCTCCTCGACAGGCTGGCAGTGGTGTCCTGCTCGAAAACCATCTTGTAGCTTGTAACTTCACTAACTAGATCAATACGCCTCGGAGCTAACTTATTTCACATATTAGGGAGTGCCTCTATGACTAGTTTCTCGGAGATGCCAGAGGACTGGGCTCCGTCGGCATCTCCACACTGGCCGTAGTGGTGTCCTGCTCTCAAAACCATCTTGGAGATGCCTCAAACTGGCTGGAGGACTGGACTCACAAGGATGCATATTTATAGTACAAGCAGCTCGGCATAATGTCGACACTCACGACATAATGTCGACACTCACCTATTATTAGTCTTGACTCATCTTTAGTCGGTTGGTGTCTCCAACGGGACTAAATTCATCTTTAGTCCCGGTTGGTGACACCATCTGGGACAAGGTAAGCCATACGACATAATGTCGACACTCACCCCTATTATTAGTGTTGTCCGCCCACTGCGCAATCCCTTCAACGGTTGGTTTCTCCAACCGAGACTAAATATGAACCTCTCTTTATATAGGCATTTCTCTATTTATTAGGTAACACTTAAGACATTTATTAATATTAAAAACCGGGACAAATCGGGACTAGCTAACACTCAGGCCTAAAGCCGCCCCCTTTAGTCATAATCATGCCTAGTCCTATAGTACGCAGCTTCAGGGTCTTCATCGTCGTCGTCATCATCACCGTCATCGTCACCTGCCACTCGGGATCCTCAGCCCATCCATGGCATATACCAGGCCATTCAGCCTCGGGTTCATGCCGGGTGGGAAGGGTCTCTGAAGGCGATACCGCCGGGACGATGTGGGGCCTGTGGTGGGTGGACTAAATGGGCACCGTGGCGAGGATGGTCTCCCGGCGATGTAGCGCATCACTGATGATAATGCGGTTCTCCCACCACAGACGGCCGACCGTTGTGGTTCACGGTGGCGGGCCATCACCCTCGTACTGGCGAGCTCCCTTTCACGCCTATTAGCGAAGAAGGCATTCCAGTGTCATAGTTGTCGGGATCCCACTGGGATCCATCCGCTGCTCGGCGTGAGCTCGTGGTAGAAGTGGTTTGTGATGGCGCTGACGTGCGGAACCTTGAGGGACAGGAGGGACAGGAACCCCTCCAGCGCTCAGCATCCAGCCGGCGGGTGGCCGGTACCCCGGTGGACAAGGGTAGTTGGAGGCGCATAGCGCCTCGGTCTCCTCAGGGTCAGAATGGCCCAGTAGGCGTTGTCCATTGTTCTAAGAGAGGAAGGTGTGGATGTGTGGATAGCCATGACACGATCACCCTAAATATAGAGGGAAATGGCGGGAAAACTTGGCGTGAAGCTTTGGGAAATGGCGGGAAATATCTTTAGTCCCGGTTAGTGACTACATCCGGGACTAAAAGCTCTAGTAGAAAGGAAAGGGCGGGAAAACTTGGCGGGAAGAGGTGGGAAATGGCGGAAAATATTTTTAGTCCCGGTTTTAGAATACATCCGGGACTAAACTTGTGCCGAACAATGATCATGTTTGAAAAACCCTTTTCCATTTTCCGAGCGCAAAAAGCGGGTCGTTTGTGAAGTAACCACCAAAATGCCGTTTCACAATGCTCTTGTCCATTTTCCTAAAATACTAGACCACCTTACATGGACTATCTCCCAACGGTACATCTCAAACCTTTTCGTCCATCCCGGGTAAAAGGACAAATGTCTCCGAATCGGCGAAGTGGGTCCGGTTTGTACTACAGTACATGATCTATCGCCGTGATTTTTGAAAAATCATTTTAGACTCGCAATAAGTTGTTTTTTCAGAGATCCAATGCAAGTTCTAACGATGCTCGTCCCTATCTTCATGCACCGGTTCGACCATAGTTAGAAATTCAGATAATTCAAAGCGGGCATAATAAATTCAAAAAAAATCCGAACAATGAAAATCCTTGGCGGTGTCATATTATGTTACATAGTTGAAAGGAAAAATACCAGACTTGGTATATTGATCATGTTTCGAAAAAACCTTCACAAAATGACCTATCATGTTCGAGGTTTCATGGCTTTCGGTCCAAATGACCGATGTTATGTGCTGAATCACGGCATAGTTTGTGATGTTGTGCCCATATTATGCATGTGTGTGGACATTGGTATGGAGAACAATGTTGCAGGAGGAAGTTTTCCTTTTTGTCGCACGGAAAAGCCCTTTTCCATTTTCCGAGCGCAAAAAATGGGTCGTTTTGTGAAGTAACCACCAAAATGCCGTTTCACAATGCTACCGTCCCATTTTCCTAAAATACTAGACCAACTTACATGGACTATCTCCCAATCGGTACATCTCAAACCTTTTCGTCCATCCCGGGTAAAAAGGACAAATGTCTGCCGAATCGGTAGGAAGTGGGTCCGGTTTGTACTACAGGTACATGATCTATCGCACGTGATTTTTGAAAAATCATTTTAGACTCGCAATATGTGGTTTCTTGAGAGATCCAATGCAAGTTCTAACGATGCCGTCCCTATCTTCATGCACACGGTTCGACCATAGTTAGAAATTCGATAATTCAAAGCGGGCATAATAAATTCAAAAAAATCCGAACAATGAAAATCCTTGGCGTGGTGTCATATTATGTTACATAGTTGAAAGGAAAAATACCAGACTTGGTATATTAATCATGTTTGAAAAAACCTTCACAAAATGACCTATCATGTTCGAGGTTTCATGGCTTTCGGTCCAAATGACCGATGTTATGTCTTGAATCACGGCATAGTTTGTGATGTTGTGCCCATATTATGCATGTGTGTGGACATTGGTATGGAGAACAATGTTGAAGGAGGAAGTTTTCCTTTTGTCGCACGGAAAAGCCCTTTTCCATTTTCCGAAAGCAAAAAGCGGGTCGTTTGTGAAGTAACCACCAAAATGCCGTTTCACAATGCTACCGTCCCATTTTCCTAAAATACTAGACCACCTTACATGGACTATCTCCCAACGGTACATCTCAAACCTTTTCGTCCATCCCGGGTAAAAGGACAAATGTCTGTAGAATCGGTAGGAAGTGGGTCCGGTTTGTACTACAGTACATGATCTATCGCCGTGATTTTTGAAAAATCATTTTAGACTCGCAATATGTGGTTTCTTCAGAGATCCAATGCAAGTTCTAACGATGCCCGTCCCCTATCTTCATGCACACCGGTTCGACCATAGTTAGAAATTCAGATAATTCAAAACGGGCATAATAAATTCAAAAAAAATCCGAACAATGAAAATCCTTCGCGTGGTGTCATATTATGTTACATAGTTGAAAGGAAAAATACCAGACTTGGTATATTGATCATGTTTCGAAAAAACCTTCACCAAATGACCTATCATGTTCGAGGTTTCATGGCTTTCGGTCCAAATGACCGATGTTATGTGCTGTATCACGGCATAGTTTGTGATGTTGTGCCCATATTACGCATGTGTGTGGACATTGCTATGGAGAACAATGTTGCAGGAGGAAGTTTTCCTTTTTGTCGCACGGAAAAGCCCTTTTCCATTTTCCGAAAGCAAAAAGCGAATTTTGTGAAGTAACCACCAAAATGCCGTTTCACAATGCTACCGTCCATTTTCCTAAAATACTAGACCACCTTACATGGACTATCTCCCAACCGGTACATCTCAAACCTTTTCGTCCATCCCGTAAAAGGACAAATGTCTCGAATCGGCGTGAAGTGGGTCCAAACCTTTGTTTTTGAATTATTTATTTAAATCCAAACACTTTTTATGTTTAAATTTTTCTAAATTCCAAATTGATATTAAAAAATATAAGTTAATTCATTTTAATTGTAAATGGTTCATATTTTAAATGGTTACATTAATTATTTTTAAAATAGAAAATGTTTTGAATTATTTATTTAAATCCAAACACTTTTTATGTTTAAATTTTTCTAAATTCCAAATTGATATTAAAAAATATAAGTTAATTCATTTTAAAGGTTACATTAATTATTTTTAAAATAGAATATGTTTTTGAATTATTTATTCAAATCCATACACTTCTTATGTTTAAAGTTTTTCTAAATTCCAAATTGATATTAAAAAATATAAGTTAATTCATTTTAATTGTAAATGGTTCATATTTAAAATGGTTACATTAATTATTTTTAAAACAAAAATGTTTTTGAATTATTTATTTAAATCCAAACACTTTTTATGTTTAAATTTTTCTAAATTCAAATTAATATTCAAAAATATAAGTTATTTCATTTTAAAAGGTGACATTAATTATTTTTAAAATAGAATATGTTTTTGAATTATTTATTCAAATCCAAACACTTCTTATGTTTAAAGTTTTTCTAAATTCCAAATTGATATTAAAAAAATATAAGTTAATTCATTTTTAATTGTAAATGGTTCATATTTTAAATGGTTACATTAATTATTTTTTAAAACAGAAAATGTTTTTGAATTATTTATTCAAATCCAAACACTTCTTATGTTTAAAGTTTTTCCAAATTCCAAATTAATTATCATTTAAAAACAATACAAATTTAAACCCCAAAATAAAAAATAAGGCGGGAACAGAGAGAAAATACCTGAAAAAATTTGAAATCAGGGGAATATGTCCCGGTTGGAGCCACCAACCGGGACTAAAGACCCCCTGCGCGCCAACGCTTGGGCTGCTGAAAATATTGGAGTATAGGTCCCGGTTGGTGGCTCCAACCGGGACGTATACCCCTTTAGTCCCGGTTGGAGCCACCAACCGGGACTAAAGGTCCTTTGGTTATAACTGGGTGCCCCTCCTCTTCTTCTTCCCCCATCTCACCTCCTCTTCTCTTCTCGCGCACGACGCCGTCAGGCTGCCCCGCCGCCGTGCACGCCCTACCGGCCGCCCCTCGCCCAGCCAAGCGTGCAGGAAGCTTCGCCTCGTCGAGGCTTCTCCCTGAAGGAATCGGCCCCGCCGCTCCCAATCGTGCAACGACCCTCGAGCCCGACGATCGCCGTCGATTGCCGGCTCGACCTCGCCTCGCCTCCCGACACCACCGCACACCTGGTATGCTGCTGGTCCTCGTGGACCCTCTCTCTCGCGCCCTCTCGCTCTGGTTCATCCTCCCCGTCGACTCCCTGCCACCACCGCCGCTCACCGTCGTCGTCGAGAAGAGGTCGATGGCGATGATTCGAAGAACGCGGGGCTGATTCCTCCGGTGGAGATGATCTTCGCGATGAGGCGGTTCCAACGGCGGCCTCGACTGGCCGTGAGGTGGCCAGAGACGGCGGGGCGACGCAACACCTCTACGACTAGGGTTCGGGCAAAGGGGAAAACAGGGAAGAATAGAAGCTAGGGTTGTTGATGGCGGAGCTCTTATAGGCTCATGAGGCGGACGATGATCTTGGCATCTTGGCGGCGCCGGGTGGCGGCGAGCCACCGCGAAATGCTTGCGTCGAGGAGGAAGAAGGCAGAAAAGGCGAAGGGTGCGGGCTGGCTGCTCTTGGGCCCGGGTGGGCTTCTGCTAGCGCCAGAGAGAGAGAAGGAGAGATGGGCTCGCCCGAGCTAGGTTGGATACATTTTTATTTCGAATTTTTTCTATTTCTATTTCGATTTCCCTTTTGTAATTTGAATTTCAAATCTGTTTTGAATCTTTTCAACTTACGTAAACTTTTATAAAGTATATGAAATAGTGTGAGACCCTTTTATACACTTTGGGCTCAACTCATGTAGTTAGTTGTTTAAATACAAAACTCATTTGAATGGTTTTCAAATGGAGGGAAGTTAGGGTTTAGGGTTTGATTTGTTCTTTCTTTATTAAACCAAAATGCAAGTTCAACAATTTAAATGACAAGTATAATTAGAAGAACAAATGCACCCTCTCATATGTTCCGAGTTTCCCGAGTTAGGGTTTTCACCGTCGGAACCCCGATTAAATCGTCGAGCATGTCTTAGGGTTACATTCCAATGCAAATTAACTTGTCATATCATCATACTTGCTTGAGCATTGCATCGATGCCATGTGTTGATTGTTTCCCTTTCTTTTCGGTGTTTCGATTATTAGGTTTATTATTAGTTAGGTATTATTAGGTTTATTAATTAGTTTGGTATTATTGGTATTCGACCCCACTGGTCAGTCAATGTGGGTAGCCCCAGACCCGATTCACATTGTCAAGCAACTTAGGTGCATGTGGTTTCGACTATGTGCCTATCTACTACACGGTTTCCCTTTCTCTTCATTTTTATTATTGTGTATGTATATATTAGGGTTTCTCTGAATTAGGGTTTATATCTCTCAACACCGTACTTAACTTTCTCCTTTAGCCGCTTTGACTTATTCGTTTTTCCACCCAGGCAGAAAATATGGACCCACACGTCAGAGACGAAGAAAAGGAAGAGTTGATCCAAGGTGTGATCCGTGGGGAAGATAATTTAGACGTATCAACATTTCTGAACAACTCCGGTGAGGGTGATCCTCTTTTTACTGGAGTAGACAACTTGTTTGAGGTTGAAGGTGTTGCCTTCCGCGAGGGAGAAGGTGATGCCTTGTGTAATCGAGAAGACGACCGCTCCGGCAAGGTGCATGTAATATAAATCAATTCATTAATTAATCATCTGCTATCTATATAGAAATAGCAACGGCGATCTTTCTTATTTTAGCCTTCCGGATCGAAGGAATCTACTGAAAAGAGCAGACGAGGCCTAACCAAAAAGTTGCAAGACCATGAGAGGTTCAGGATCGAAGATGTCGCTGTAGATGGCAGACCGACAGCTCCCGAAGTTGTCGCAACCAAATTTGTGGCACAATGCGGAGTAATCGTTAGGGACTTAATCCCGATCACCATTAGAAATTGGAATAGGCCTGCTAATGCGGATGAAGAGGGAACATGTTTATTTGTCCCTAACCACGCCAAAGATTTACTGTGGAAGAGGCTCATGGTTAATTTTAAACTACCGAAGATAGAGCTGGATCCAAATGCGGAGGATCCAGTTGAGGACGCCTTACAACATGGGAGAGCCATGGAGGCTAAGGTCGTGGAGTGGGCTTTGAAGAAGATGCCCGATGTTTCCAACTGGAAGAAAAGATTGCACCTTGACTATGTCGTGAAAAAGAAGACTCCGATTTCAAGAATATTCAGTTTGAGAAGATAAAACCATTCGGGATGAGTTTGTGGAATACAAGAAATCGAAAAAGCTAAGAAAATGTAAAACGAATAAGCTGAATCTTGCTAACAAGAAGTATCACCATACTATGGGGCAAGGTGGCTCTGGTGGCATTCCTAAGTGGGAGAAACTTGAGCAGGAACTGCGTGATAAAAATATCACCCGAGATGCGATTGGGTAGAACGTGCAAGGAATTGGTTTTACGGGCATGGGGCACGTTGGACTCGGAAGGGAGGTGTATATACCATACGACATAAAGAAGACCCCTTGCCAATCGATAGGATGAGAAAAGCGTAAAGGCTGTTAAAGATGGGGACTTCATTCCCGATAGAGAATGATGAGCTCACACTCGCCCTTGGAAATAAGGAACATGATGGACGAACACGAGGCACAATAGGCTCCCAATCATGGAGGACTGGGTTTCCGAAGAGGAAGAAATATCCGATAGAAGCCGTCGGAGGAGTAAGGGCGGCGGTTGAAGCGAAAGTCGAGAAAGCGAATGCGTTTAATTGAAGAACGATTAAAGCAACAACAAGATGAAATTAACTCACTTAAAGAGCAAAAGTACTACGGCGCCCCATCTCAAGACACTGCGCATTCGATGCTACCGCCTATCGAATAATCGAAAAGCGATGTGGCTTCCACCGAGGTCCCGGGTGATGACAATGGCGATGCCGATGATGCACCGACGATGGCTCCTGTTGGCTACCCAGTGGATGATATCACAGAGATGACACACTGCGAGCTACATGTCAAAGTTGTGAACATATCAATGAAGGTGGCGGTCGGCTATGCCTTACCAATTGGACCCACACCAACTTACCACAGTCGTCCGGTTCCAGAGGGATACGCTGTTGTCGGCGTGGATGAAATCATGCCCACCTTTGAGGTTTTGGATCTTCACTACCCTGCTGGTGAAGGGGATGTGACTGTGCTGGGTGACGCAAAAACGTCACCATTCTATGGCCGAAGGATTGTATCGTGCTTCGAAATCACACGCCAAGGCCATCTTCGCCGCCGCCTCACCCGTCTCCAGCGAGGTCGTCGCCGCCGCGGCAGCCGTCTTCGTCGCCTCACCCGGCTCCGTCGCCTCACCCGGCTCCGTCGCCTCACCAATCTCCGGTGCAGCCATCGCCGCGGGAGCCATCGCCGGCGCCTCAGGATAAAAAGCGTAAGCGTACCGCTACTGTGCGTCGTAAGCGATCGCCGAAACGTAAACAAGAGCCTCTTCCAAAAGTACCAACGGTTCCTCCCAAGAGAGCTTATGACTGTACTGAAGAGGAGACTGCGGCGATCGTTGATGCGGAAACGACAGCTTTTAAGCTAAGTGAGGCCGAAGAGCGAGTTCCCCGTAACCAAAGAAGAAAAAGCCAAAGTGTTGAAAATGCTAAAGACTCTTCATCAACCCGAGCCAAAGCTGTCATCAGACTATGAGCGTTCTATTCTCAAGTCACATGCAACACAAAAAGCCTCGAAGAGCAGTACTGATGCAAGCGGGAAATCTGTTGCCCAGCTCGGAGAACAAGAAAAACAGACTTGCGCCCCTCTCAAGGTGATTTCTCAAACCAATGTGGGGTCGAGCAAATATGGGGCCGAAGAGCAGTATGATCCAGAGGTAGTTGCACAATACGGAGAAGCTGCCGCTGCTCAAGGTATGAGTATTGCCCAGTACTTATCCTAGTTAGAGTTCTTCCCCGTGAGTGAAGTAGCATACCAATACCGATCGGAAAACCTCTCGTCAAACTGAGGAGGTAAACAATCTTCCAACAAAATGCAGATTGCATAAGCGGTACATGCATGTCGGAAGGGTCGGGCTAAGCGGATAGTCTTTGAGGTTACAAAAAGCATCATGGGAAAGAAAAGCGATGACATGGTATCCATTGAATTTGATGAACTATTTCAATTATTCAATCAAGGCGCCTTGGACAAATCGATCATGAGTGCCTATTATGCGTAAGTACTAATTACGTAATTAATTTAGTCTCCATCTATAATATTTTTTTATTGCATGTATATAATCATACTTTAATATGCAGAATGAAGATTCTCGAATGCGAAGAGGACAAATCTATGACATTGGCTTCATTGACCCATATTGGGTTCATGAAGCTAATCTCAAAATAAGCCCCGGGATACGGAGGATAATATAGTACACGTTAAGGTTTCAAGAAACCAAAGGAAATACTATTTCCTTACAACTTCCAGTGAGTGTTATTGTCTTGTATACACTTTCTATTTCGCTTACTCGATGTTAAGTATATAATTGATTAGTTCTGCATTCGCAGTACCACTATATTCTGTTAATCATTCAACTTGACAAAGGCGTGTACTAGTCATGGACTCAAACATAAACCCCTTGAGGCGTGGAAGGACATGCGATACTTCTCCAGCGGTAATTACGACACTATATCGGCAACGTTTGAATTTTATGATATCAAGTACTTAATAACTTATTTTATTTGTTTTCTCGCCGGGGCGCTTGGAAGCAGTTCACCAAGAAGGCTAGGGGTGTTTGGAAAGAGGAGCTTACATTTCAACCACTAGATGTAAGCACCACTAGCTATATCCGCGCATCTCTTTGATTCTAGTTTTGATACAGTTATTATCA
This sequence comes from Avena longiglumis, assembly GCA_030063025.1. NCBI lineage: Eukaryota > Viridiplantae > Streptophyta > Magnoliopsida > Poales > Poaceae > Avena > Avena longiglumis. The sequence continues at coordinate 19,162,951 of CP125973.1, forward strand.
TGCTTGATTATTATTTTGATTGAACTCTGTTATCGTAAAGTGCACGCGAGGACCAGGTAACAATCTATGTGGATACTATGTATGCGAGTTCATCCGTGACGTGCGATGAGAAGGGCAGGAATTTAGAGCAACTCCACGTCGTAAACAATTTCTATAGTTTTTAATTACAATCAAATTGTGTTTAGTTTCATATTCATATAGTGACTCCTTTTTAAATCAGATCGAGCGTCTACACGGGTCTTACGCCAAAGGATCGCATACGAGCAATACAGAGGAATTGGCGGGATTCTTGGATGCGAAGTCCTAAACACACAAGGGAATACTACTCGGCTGTGTATAGACAATAGGAATTATAAAAATAGCAACTTTCAAGAAATTGGCCGGTAGCATCGAATAGCAACTTTTGTATGTAGTGCATGAACTCGATCTGTGTATTGAATGTAATGTTGTCATGATGATCTTGTGTAATATAAGGTTCCTTCATTGATAAGTGCAAAACACTAAATAAACAATAAAACAACTTAAATGAATTCTCTCCGGCACAAAAAGTGGCGAAAATGCTTGCGGCAACAAAATGCAAAATGAATTCTACTGCGGCGGAAGAAATGGCAAATCTCTGCAAGCGGCAGAGTTATTAGTCCCGGTTAGTGTTACGAACGACTAATCTCCACCCTCGCTCTGATGCGCGTGTGCCCCCATTTGTCCCGGTTGGTGGGGCAACCGAGACTAATGGTTGGAGCTTTAGTCCCGATGCCCCCGTCCCGGTTGGGCAACCGGGACTAATGGCCCTTACCAACCGGGACACATGGGGCGTTTTCTACCAGTGCCTTATACGGGCCCGGAACCTTCGCCTCTAGGTTAGAGCGCATGCATGCGAGGGGGGACACATGCAAGCACCTATATATACCAACCTCTCACCACACCCACACACACATATGCTAGGGGCACATGCAAGTTTTCATCTCATTCCGATGTTCTCGTGGTCTTCCTCCGGCGAAACCCTGATCTCTGTGCACACTCGGATCGTCTACCCCCCAAGACGTTCCTCGGCAGGGTAGCCAGCGTAGCTCTCTCTTGTTTTGTGTTTGTTTAGGTAATAGGGTGATGTCAAACCATGTTGGATCACAAGTTGGGGCACTATCCTACCCAGTTTCACCTCGACGGGGAGATTCCACCCTTATACGGGCCCGGAACCTTCGCCTCTAGGTTAGAGCGCATGCATGCGAGGGGGGACACATGCAAGCACCTATATATACCAACCTCTCACCACACCCACACACACATATGCTAGGGGCACATGCAAGTTTTCATCTCATTCCGATGTTCTCGTGGTCTTCCTCCGGCGAAACCCTGATCTCTGTGCACACTCGGATCGTCTACCCCCCTAGACGTTCCTCTGACAGGGGTAGCCCGGCGTAGCTCTCTCTTGTTTTGTGTTTGTTTAGGTCATAGGGTGATGTCAAACCATGTTGGTTCACAAGTTGGGGCACTATCCTACCCGGTTTCACCTCGACGGGGAGATTCCACCCTTATACGTGCCCGGAACCTTCGCCTCTAGGTTAGAGCGCATGCATGCGTGGGGGGACACATGCAAGCACCTATATATACCAACCTCTCACCACACCCACACACAAATATGCTAGGGGCACATGCAAGTTTTCATCTCATTCCGATGTTCTCGTGGTCTTCCTGCGACGAAACCCTGATCTCTGTGCACACTCGGATCGTCTACCCCCCTAGACGTTCCTCTGACAGGGGTAGCCCGGCGTAGCTCTCTCTTGTTTTGTGTTTGTTTAGGTCATAGGGTGATGTCAAACCATGTTGGTTCACAAGTTGGGGCACTATCCTACCCGGTTCCACCTCGACGGGAGATTCCACCCTTATACGGGCCCGCAACCTTCGCCTCTAGGTTAGAGCGCATGCATGCGAGGGGGGACACATGCAAGCACCTATATATACCAACCTCTCACCACACCCACACACACATATGCTAGGGCCACATGCAAGTTTTCATTTTATTCCAATGTTCTCGTGGTCTTCCTCGTGAAACCACGATCTCTGCACACTCGGATCGCCTACCCCTAGACGTTCCTCCCGACAGGGTAGCCCGTAGCTCTCTCTTGTTTTGTGTTTGTTTAGGTCATAGGGTGATGTCAAACCATGTTGGCTCACAAGTTGGGTCACTATCCTACCCGGTTTCACCTCGACGGGAGATTCCACCTCATACGGTCCTAACCTTCGCCTCTAGGTTAGAGCGCATGCATGCGAGGGGGGACACATGCAAGCACCTATACCAACCTCTCACCACACCCACACACATATTCTAGGGGCACATGCAAGTTTTCATCTCATTCCATTGTTCTCGTGGTCTTCCTCCGGCGAAACCCTGATCTCTGTGCACACTCGGATTGTCTACCCCCCTAGACGTTCCTCTAACAGGGGTAGCCCGGCGTAGCTCTCTCTTGTTTTGTGTTTGTTTAGGTCATAGGGTGATGTCAAACCATGTTGGTTCACAAGTTGGGGCACTATCCTACCCGGTTTCACCTCGACGGGGAGATTCCACCCTTATACGGGCCCGGAACCTTCGCCTCTAGGTTAGAGCGCATGCATGCGAGGGGGGACACATGCAAGCACCTATATATACCAACCTCTCACCACACCCACACACACATATGCTAGGGCCACATGCAAGTTTTCATCTCATTCCAATGTTCTCGTGGTCTTCCTCCGGCGAAACCCTGATCTCTGTGCACACTCGGATCGTCTACCCCCCTAGACGTTCCTCTGACAGGGGTAGCCCGGCGTATCTCTCTCTTGTTTTGTGTTTGTTTAGGTCATAGGGTGATGTCAAACCATGTTGGCTCACAAGTTGGGTCACTATCCTACCCGGTTTCACCTCGACGGGGAGATTCCACCTCATACTGGTCCTAACCTTCGCCTCTAGGTTAGAGCGCATGCATGCGAGGGGCGACACATGCAAGCACCCATACCAACCTCTCACCACACCCACACACATATGCTAGGGGCACATGCAAGTTTTCATCTCATTCCAATGTTCTCGTGGTCTTCCTCCGTGAAACCGATCTCTGCACACTCGGATCGCTCACCCCCTAGACGTTCCTCGAGGGGTAGCCCGGCGTAGCTCTCTCTTGTTTTGTGTTTGTTTAGGTCATAGGGTGATGTCAAACCATGTTGGTTCACAAGTTGGGGCACTATCCTACCCGGTTTCACCTCGACGGGGAGATTCCACCCTTATACGGGTACGGAACCTTCGCATCTAGGTTAGAGCGCATGCATGCGAGGGGGGACACATGCAAGCACCTATATATACCAACCTCTGACCACACCCACACACACACATATGCTAGGGGCACATGAAAGTTTTCATCTCATTCCGATGTTCTCGTGGTCTTCCTCCGGCGAAACCCTGATCTCTGTGCACACTCGGATCGTCTACCCCCCTAGACGTTCCTCTGACAGGGGTAGCCCGGCGTAGCTCTCTCTTGTTTTGTGTTTGTTTAGGTAATAGGGTGATGTCAAACCATGTTGGTTCACAAGTTGGGGCACTATCCTACCCGGTTTCACCTCGACGGGGAGATTCCACCCTTATACGGGCCCGAAACCTTCGCCTCTAGGTTAGAGCGCATGCATGCGAGGGGGGACACATGCAAGAACCTATATATACCAACCTCTAACCACACCCACACACACATATGCTAGGGGCACATGCAAGTTTTCATCTCATTCCGATGTTCTCGTGGTCTTCCTCCGGCGAAACCCTGATCTCTGTGCACACTCGGATCGTCTACCCCCCTAGACGTTCCTCTGACAGGGGTAGCCCGGCGTAGCTCTCTCTTGTTTTGTGTTTGTTTAGGTCATAGGGTGATGTCAAACCATGTTGGTTCACAAGTTGGGGCACTATCCTACCCGGTTTCACCTCGACGGGTAGATTCCACCCTTATCTGGTCGGAACCTTCGCCTCTAGGTTACAGCGCATGCATGCGAGGGGGGACACATGCAAGCACCTATATATACCAACCTCTAACCACACCCACACACACATATGCTAGGGACACATGCAAGTTCTCATCTGATTCCGATGTTCTCGTGGTCTTCCTCCGGCGAAACCCTGATCTCTGTGCACACTCGGATCGTCTACCCCCCTAGACGTTCCTCTGACAGGGGTAGCCCGGCGTAGCTCTCTCTTGTTTTGTGTTTGTTTAGGTCATAGGGTGATGTCAAACCATGTTGGTTCACAAGTTGGGGCACTATCCTACCCGGTTTCACCTAAACGGGGAGATTCCCCCCTTATACGGGTACGGAACCTTCGCCTCTAGGTTAGAGCGCATGCATGCGAGGGGGGACACATGCAAGCACTTCATGTGGTCGTGGTGAGTGCTATTGAGAACCACATGCGATAATAACACTTACAAACATATAGAAAATTCTCGGGGTGTGAGAAGACTGCTATTCAGAGGGTACGAAATTATCCAATTAATAAAAAAAATATAAATAATTGATGCAAATACAAAATATATGAAAAATAGAGAAGGCTACGCCGAGGGTGACCGTCGGCGTATGTTTCTGGTACGCCTAGGGTGGCCGTCGGCGTATGCTATGCCGAGGGTTGCCGTCGGCCTAACCGACGGCACCGTTAGCGCGTCGTCTGTGCTGCCGGCATGTGCCACGCGTCCGCTAGCTACGCCGAGGGCCGCCACTACGCCGAGGGTGACCGTCGGTGTAGTGTATACTACGCCGACGGCTGGCCAGTTGAGCTGGCCTGGTGCGGTGCTACGCCGACGGCCCCGACGTTTGGCCGTCGGCGTAGCCGACTGCAGTCGGCGCATCTGGCCATTCCTGTAGTGCTATGCTGAGTCGCGCTCAGATTATTCAGACTGAAAATAAAACCCAACTGTCTGTACTGACAGTGGAAACAAACTCTGAACCTGTTCGACAGTTGCAGCTGTTAACTGACAAGTTCTAACACAGAGAGGGTCATATTTCAAATGACGAAAATATATGTATCCAAAATAGTGTGTGTATGTGTAGCCCCCTGGTGTTTACGTGGGGTGCTTCGTTCCGCGTGGACAGCTAAAAGATTACACACTACTCGGTTAGTGGCTTTTATGTGAAACGACAAAATTAAGTAAGAGGTTACCAGCCATGCTCGAGTGCGAAACTCGTTACATAATGAACGTAGGTCCTGTTGGTGACATAGCTAGTGAGGTCTGGACTCTGGAAGGTCTTTCGCATTGTCGATCCGGAGTTTCCATTGTGGGCGACGAGCGCGGCGTGATTTTGAATTCCGAGTAGACCGAGATCGATCGATTCATTTCCTATACTATGTTGTTGAACCTGTGTGACCGAATTCATACTAGGAATACATGACGATGGTGAACCTGCACCACCCAGATCTCCTGATCTTCCGCGATGGCAAGCAGGGTTGGGAATCTGTTCTTTAGGGGGCCTGACCCCTGCCACCAATCAATCGACAATCTAGTGGAAATGCCATTGTGAACCTTGTGTCTTGCTCCCAAGCAAAACAGGTTTTTAACTGGTTAAATGGAGTTCTAGAATTATGATCCCCACCCATGAGAGCCAACCAATATGTCTTTATTTTGCAGGTATTTTTTCCGAATGATCTCTGTCCACAACCCTGGCTCTCTAGCATATAACTTTCAATTCCATTTGTCCACCATCAGCTTCGTGTCCACAATGCCTAGTCCCCCCAAGGCTTCCAAATAAAAGCGTGAGTGGTGGGTGTCCATAACATGGTGCCCCATCTCCCAGCAAAAAGTTACTATGAAATTCACACAAAAAGACACCAAATAACAAAATGTGTGACACTGCAATCTCGTAGCAGGGAGCGAATCCAAACTTCCCATGTCCACAACAAATTAACTATACAATATGAGTTTGAGATAATACTTCATTATAGATAACTTCAAATGTAGTATTGAGAAAGCATAACCATAAAACAAGTCTATGAGTTTCAAACCATGCTAAGAAGATCGGACTTGTAATCTTTGCCTAGCCGAAACCTGAGCCTCAAGATGGGCCATTCACCTAGCAGCTTAGTCAGAATAGGCAACAAAGCTACTAGAACACAAATTGCAATGGCCAACCAGTTGAGACGTGGGTCCAGCACCGTGTATAAACCAGTTGAAAAAGCTGTCGTCGTTGCCACGTATGCAAACCACATGAGCTTCTTCGTGATGGATCTATAATAGAGCAAGAACTCATAATCTTCCCACCTTGCTATTATGCATATGAAGGCGATAGCAAATGAAGAGCACATTGCTAAGGTGTCTGCAACCAAAAATGTTTGAAACGCAAACTTCCTACACATGATGGGAATCCCTTCACTTCCAGCATCACTGTTGTATCCTCCAGGGAGGGTGAAAGCAGCGGCGAAGGTGATGGTCACAATGAGAATCGCAACTAGCGAAGTGTTGGTTGTGTATGTTGCAGTTAGAAACTTCGCGTCCTTTCTGGAGTCGTCAATTACCCGTTGCTTGGCATCCTTGTGAATATTTATGAGAGTGGTACTATCGTGGGGACTACCTTTCACCATGAGCATTGATACTTCATTCTGCATGAATTCAAATTGTTAACAGATTTAGTATAATAAAAATAAATCTTGTTGTACAAAAGCTCCCTCCTTTTTCGAAAAACACTAGCAAAAAGAATAAATTCTTGAGCTCAGCCAATTCATCTTGTGCTGTAGTATTAATAATAATATGGTACATATCAAGTCAATTAATGCATGGTTTCTAGCTAGAAATAGACTTAAAAACAAAAGGTGAATCATATATGTGGATTAAAAGCCTAATTGCCTCAATATCAGTGTTGGTAGCATACCCAGTTTATAGTCTTTGCACTGTACGGGGTGATACACAATTCCCTGGCTGCTGACTTAGCTTTGTTGTCAAGTATTGATGTGTCTATATCCTGATGAGAGAGTAAAGCAGAAACTATTTCAGGATAGCACTTCTGGACGGCGTAATGTAGAGCAGTTTTACCGAGGCTGTCTTGCATGTTAACGAGTTTCCGAAGATGTGGTGTGCCCAGGATAAATTCGACGAACTTTATACGATTGTTCAACACAGCTATATGGAGGCATGTCTGAGACTCTTTGTCTGCTTTGCAATAAGGAGCATCGGGGCAATGCTGGAGAAGCTCCCGAGCAACATCAACATGGCCTCGCTCTGCGGCACAAATAAGAAGAGGGGAGCTGTTCCTATGCATTTCGTACCCCATGGAACAATCTTGTTGCAGCAATTCCCGTAGCACGCAAATCTTGTTGCAGTATACAGCCATTCTTATTGGTGTAGCTGAACCCGTGTTGCCTTCTCTGGCCAGCCAAGGACGTGTCTGCATAATTTTTCTAGCAACAGCTGAAAACAGATTCGAGACATCAACTATTAACTTTTTTGCTAGAAGAGAGTTGATAGATATACATATCCTTCAAAAGGAGAAGGGATATAACAGTAAAAAAAAAATCATTTCCGATTAATATTAGTACTAGCATAAATTGAAAAGGTGAAACTATATATATATAGGTATTTATATCTCAACCTGGATTATTATTTCTGACGGCCGCGTGAAGAGCGTTAAACCCAAATTGTCCCACATGAGCAGAACCAGGAAGTTGCAGGAGTTCCTCAAAAACATGATTGAAATCTCTCATCACGGCCAAGAACAGGGGTGACTCGTTGAATTTGTTCACAGCTTCTGACAGGGCGGGCTCTGCTGCTATCAAATCCAAAGCAAGCTCCTCTCTGCCGATGCGAATGGCATGGTGCAATGCGTTACATCCATTGTTGTCTTGTTGGAAGATTGACTGCCTCAGTCCTGCTACTTTATGGCAGTGTGTGAGGAAAATACGAGCCAAAGATGGATGCCCACGTGTAAGGGCAACAATAAGGGGCGTCTCCGCATACAAGTTGGCATCTGAGAGGAGAGATTCGTTGAGTTCGACAACATCCTTGCAGAATCTCTCATGGCCATGGATAGAAGCTATATGGAGGCAATTATTTCCCTGCTGCGTTGTTCCGAGCAAAATGCCTGGGTTCTTTGAAACCATGCTATGCATTAACATGTAATCACCACATGAGGCTGCTTTTCGCAGCCGAATGTCCATCGCTGGCCGTTCTCCTCCGGATGAGTTAATGGTTGTTGCTGTATTATTGGCAGCCATCTGTATTTTGTGTTTACTACAGAGAGAGGAGAGGAAGCCGTTGTTATCTCAAATAAATCGATAGCATTGTTATTATCATCGCACAAAAATTGATACCACTGAGACACGATATGAACCATTTTTGACGAATAATACATGGAGTACTTAATCTCCATAACAAGATTTATCTTATTTTCAAATATGTGTGTTAGTGTTTTTCAAATATGAAAGTCAAAGCTTTTGGGTGCAACCAGTTGGAAATGATTGCACAGATGTATACAACTAGTGCGGCTAGCAGCTTGATAGAAGACTAACATGCTGATGCAAATGCGTTCCATGTTATTTTTAGTTTTTGGATAGCTTGTTCATGTATCGATTTTGTGTGATCCATGAAGTGTACTCTTTTCTGAAATAAACTCAAATAATGAAATAAAAGGTTAAATATATCAATCAATGTAGAGGCTAGGGCTTTTCCTTTTTGGAAAAAAGAAGGTATGTGCAAGGTTGCAAGTAAAGCTCGCTCTAGGCTGGTTGAATTACACTTTATGTAGCCGTCATTCTGAGATCATGATAAATGTGCTAAGTCCTAACAATTCAAGATCATGTTACTTATGTCAAGCTAGAGAGAGAGGGGTGAGAGGAGACACTGACATGGATGTCCGTGTGTCACCGCACCTCGAATGCCAGTTTACCTTGTTTAGTTTCATGCACCAACCATTAGAAACCAAAGTCTGGACTTATGAAAAGTAGGTGGGCAGTCCACATATATTGTAACATCCCCTCTCACATGTGACTCGATGAGGCATACACGTGAATATAATCTCACATATGACTTGATAAGGCCTATACATAAAAATAAAGGCCTATTTACAATTAGAGTTAGGAAATGTCGTAAAATTGTAAGAATATATCTCTTATACAAAAAAAAAACCCCATTAAGAACGACCAAGGATAGTCTATCTCAACATGCAAGCTATCCACATCATTTATTCTTTTATCCATATAATTATCCACGTCACTCCAATAACATTTATCAGTGCTAGACCAGCCTATACACAAGATATTCACATTATTTATTTTTATAGCCATTCAATTATCTGGGGCATCCTTTTTCAGCAGTCTGATCAATGAGATCACACCATCTTACCATGATAATACATAATTAAATCATGTTCTACCAGAACAAACAATTTGTTTTCTTCTTAATCGTTCCAGCAAACTAACGGAATTTTTGCAAATTGTTTATAATTAATGATGAAAAATATGTAACTGGTATTTGCATTATTTGCTCTTTTTATGCATCCTCTCAACACATTCACAAAACATTTATGCGGCAACATTCATGACAGGTATTCGTCCAAGCTATACCCATCATCAATATTTCCAATTCGTTGAGTCCGTATTATCTACGGGTTTAAATAATTTGTATGCTACATCAACCGGGTACATTCTTGAACCTTACTGCTTCTTAGTTGAATAAATACACAACCATTTAATGTTTATTATATTCACTCTTGTGGACACTATATGACCAAATGAATCTTGCTTAATAATGTTGGCAACTTTATGTTCGATACAATTTATGAAGTTTTTTTTTCAACATTGATATCTACAACTATAGAAGTCGAATGAGATTCCGGCTGCAGCGCGCGAGATATCCTTCTATTTCTCAAATACTCGTGTTGTTTGCCCCTGGCTCCAACGACTGCTGAAGGCACCGTTGAACACAGATCATCCTTACTCGATCAAACCAACCAGCACGGCAGCGTGTGCAAGCAATTCTTCAGCTAGGCCAACAAAGACCAGAAAGGCAACCAAAATGCCACTATAAGTGAGGTAAAAGCAACTGACAATTACTTGGTAATTTACTTATTGTGATTGATTGAGAGGAAATGATCATATTGCTACTACTACTGATGACAAGAAGTAAAAATAATACCAGGTGAAACAAAGTTAATTCCGTAAGAACATGACAAACAATGGAAGAAACGAGGCAAATATTTATAGCCAAAAAATAAATAGAGATGGAAGTTGGGCAGGGCTTGCTACGAGTAAAAGAGTACGCACCTCGCAGAATTGCAGAGAGTGTTCTTAGCCACGCGATGAAGAAATCACCCGACCATTACTGATCTGATGTTCCAAACTTAAAAGGAGCTGGAAGCTAGTCAACACACCAATTATGTCATGTCATCATTAAGTAAACTTTGTGTATGCATCGCTTGACTAGCGATGTGATGGTGCCGCCCGCTATTGGACCCCTCTTTGATTGAAAAAAAGTAGTCGCCCACCTGCTCCGGGGAGAAGCAATCAACGATTTCGACATTTTCGTCGGACTGTTTGGTGCCATAGAATCCAAACAAAGGGTAGGTATTTTGAGTGGAATTAACTTGTAACCTAACCACGACTGTTCTTTAAGTTCTTATCGACACAGTATAATATATAGTTCTTTCATCGACATGTTAAAGAATGCGATGCGCTGTTGTTCCTGGATTTAAAGAAGAAAATTGCAGCATCGTGGGTCCATGTTCAGCATGGTCACACGTAAGCCCTGTGCAAACCTGGTTTGACCGGTTTAGCCGGTTTGGGTTAGTTTAAATTTTTGCACTAGTTTCAAAGTTTAAATGTTATTTGTGAAGAAAAATGAACTAAGATGTATTTGGCCGGTTTGGGTGGTTTGGCCCGTTCCATTTTTTGCACACCCTTACACGGACACACTTCGGATATTTATGGTAGATTTTGTGCAGGGTCCGAACGGATAGGATAATTTTCACAATTAATCTTTGAATCTATTTTAGAGAATCCATATCTGTTTTGAAGGGATATGATGGATAAGGATATCTGATTCCGAACTTGACATCCGGTTACTAAGATATGGTATGCCAATAGCATCCGGACATCCTGCTCGTAAATTATTTAGGACTATCTGGTTTTTATCTGAATAATCCAAATTTCACATAAACGTTGAAAACACATTTGTAGTTTGTGGGTTGCCGAATTTGTTCTTCAAACAAGCTCACCTACATAGTCCTTGTATTGAATATGGAGTTCAAAATTGTTAGGATACTAGACTATTGAAGCATGCATGATGTTATCCTCGCCTTTTTTTTGCTAAGTATCCACTGATCTATTAGTAATAATCGACAACAAAAGTATAAAGAGTCCTAAAATAAATATGTCAGTATACTAGCTAGCGACGACTACAACACTAGCACAAGCGAAGATGCACCACCGTCCCCACCTTCCACCACCTGATCCGGACAGAGATTGTTGTAGTAGAGCTTGTTATAGTAGATATACATAAATTTGTCGTGCTAAGACCCCAAATGACCAGCGAACTAGAGCAACAACCATCACCAACATGACAATTTTAGATCAGAAGAAACTAACCTTAACACCAATGAACATGAAAAATCAATAAGATCCGAGGAGATCCATTGGACAAATGACTCCACGTGGCCTACGCCAACGCTAGACGCAACACCTGAGCTAGAATCGAGCGGAGAGGATCTTATGATGACTTCAATGTGTAGCCATTGTCTCATCATCCCAAAGAAGTCACTGAAAAACTATCTACGCAAAGAACGAGAACCCTCCTACCGGCGAGAGGCTGTGATATTCCACGCCTCTAATATCGCAAGGACAATGGAGAGGGAGCGGACTGGCAGCGACGTTGGCGAGGTGGGCGGAACCCTAGATGGTTTTACAGGCGCTGCCTCCTGTTTTGCCCCTTCTTTTTCCTCCACCCCTGAGTTTATGTTATTGCATCAATGTGGGCCTACTTTATTCATGCTGGTTATGATATATTTATTGTGTTATATAATTGTTTTACGACTGTTTATAAAAATGGCATTTGATTAATTTTAATGGTTGTATGGTTTGACAATCTACTTATGGGCATACATATCCAATTAATTTTGTTTCCACCCCCGAGTATGCTCGTTTCAATTTTTAATTCGAGGTCCCATATATCCGAATCAGTTTTCGACCCAATATCAGCCCGTCAAAAAAATACGATATAGAATATGGTAACCGAAAATGGAGTATGACTCGAGGCAGGGAGAAAGATGATATAGTAAGAACATTAGTCCAGGTTGGAGACACCAATTTTTTTTTTGAAATGGGGAGCATAGCCCCGGCCTCTGCATCAATAGATGCACACAGCCTTTTTATTGCATCGTTCAAGAAAGTATGAAAGTCTTACAATCATGGATCAGAAAGGGTCAAAACATGTATCAACCATCTAAAAATGACAAGCAAGCAAAATATATCCATCTTGAAGTCTGCTAGTGTGCCGCCAGCATGTAGCCCGGAAATAGAAATCCTGAGCAACCGTCAGGACCTGGTTGCATCCAGAAACCATGTCTTCCCGCTGATCCACCGGGAGGAGGAAAGATCATAGTTGAATCTAGTGTACCGCGAACCGAATAACCTGCAATAAATTAGTACCCGATTGTTTTTTAAATACAATGTTATTTCAGGACAACCATATGGACCAACATAAAGCCGAAACACCTAAGAGAATTCTGTCTTTAGTGATCATATCAATCCCATTAAGCCAATTAGCAAACATATTAGTAATATTGGAGAGTGGGGGAATACTAAAAGCAAAGTAAACTATTCGCCAAATAATACGAGCAAACGGGCATGACAAAAAAATGCTCTATGGACTCTACAGGATCACAGAAAACACATTTTTGCCAGCCATGCCAATTCCGTTTAGCCAGGGTTATCCTTTGTTAACAAAACCTTATTCTTGAGGAACCACATAAATATTTTCATCTTAAGTGGGACTTTAAGCTTCCATAGGTACTTGTGCATGTAGGGGTTCGTAGCATGGAAAACAAAAAATTTCTACCGCATGCAAACAAACAAGCCAAGATCTATCTACTAGATTGTAGCAATGAGTCGAGTAGAGTACTCACCCTCGAAGATTTCAAAGCGGTTAACGAGAGCAGATTCTCGTGGGTGATGTAGTCGTACACTTGCCGATCTCAAGATCGCGTAGACGATCCTTCCGGCGCTGTGTTCCGGCAGCGCTTCCGCAGTCGGTCACACGTTCGGTACTCGATGAAGACCTTCCTCTCCCTTGTTCCAGCAGGCAGCAGAGGTTGTAGTTCTCCCCTCGCGATTCCGGCAGCACGACTGTAGGGGTCTCAACCTAATAAGGTAGATTCCTCCTGTGTTTACAATGCTAGTCCCTGGATCAATAGCTAGCATCCACAGTTAAGATGTAATATCAAGAAACAAAGGTCATAATATAACTTTATAACCAGGAATAACATAATTTTATTACATCTTACATAGCTCATTTTTCTATTACATTACATTGCAGCGGAATAACTATAAGCATGGGTCCTTCATCTTCAAAGTGCCACAGGCAGATTTTGGTTGTAGACTTTGTAATCCTAAACAATCAATCTTCACTAAAATCAATCAAACCTGCAACATACAAGTTACAGCCACAAAGGGTCAATACATTTGAATTGTATTGGCAAGTGATACTATGGTAGTATAGTGGAGTCTATCATCTATATGTATTTGGCTAAGTGGAGTTGAGGCTTGCATTGCTCAAAATATATTTTTCCTTAACATTTTGAAAATACTAAGTTTTTGCTTGTCAAAATCATTTTTCTCAATCAAAGATTGAAGATCCTTTCCAAGGCATCTACCAACCAAAGATTGAAGATTTCAAACAACCCTTGTTCCAATCCACAAGTTTTAACTTAGAAATTTGAATGATGAGATTCTTGATTGCTTCCATGTCTTGATGCTCAAATTGTCCTTTACCAGGGACATGGCTAAGTACTTAGATTTTACACTCTGCAGAGGTGGTGCACTTTCCCCATAAGACTTGGTTTCCCAAGACAAGATCTTTCAGAAGCCTTCCCTTAGAACAAAATGGATGCGTTCCAACCTATCAAACACTACCACCCACTGTCCATATGGCTAAGTTCTTGCAACCTATATGATCATGGCAGAGCCCATATTGCCAAGTGCTTGCACTTGAAGCTTCTCAACATTTGACATCTCAAATCTCTTTGTTCCTGGGTGGCCATCCACAAGTGAGATACACAAGGTTCACCAGTCCCCTGGACTTGTGTAACCACTCAACCAAAAACCACCAAGCAAGCCCATTCCACCCAGGGGTTTCATTAACTTAGTTGTTTTATTAAACAAAAACATAAGTCCTCAGACTTAGAGATTTTTCCATAGTGTGAATATATTTTCCACCCATGTTTTCTATTAGCTAGGCTAAGCTTGATAGTAATAGGAATATTAACTTAGGAAAATCCTACTAAGGATTCATTTACTAGGTTTTACTATAGCAAGGTCTATACTTAGCATAAATCCCATGCAAGTTTTACTTAGCAAAATCACTAATGCATAGTGAAAGTAATGGGACAAAAGTATGAAGCATCACTTGCCTTTTTGGTAGAGAATGGTGGTTCACTCCTTGATCTTGCTAGTATCACACTTCACTACAAATCAATCAAGCAAACACAAATTCAATTCACATTCCAAACCAAAGTCAAACAAACAATTTTTCACACACACAAAGTAATGGAATCCAAGGCATGCATAAGCATGCAAAGGTTGGTTCTATTGCAAGGATGGTCTCCACTAGGCTTCTAAAATTTTGAAGTTCCAAATTGGTCATTTACCAAAATGGAAAAGTCATTTGCAAATGGGTTTTATTCATAAACAATTTTCAAATCCTTTCATCATTTTATGTGGTGAAAAACATTTTTCTCACTACCACAACCTTAAGTGGTTTCACCAATTAAGTTGTTGTTTCTTAAAACTTGGTGTTTTGGTCAGTAGGTTTGGTCCAAAACATTTCCTTCAAAGTTTTTACTCAAAAACCATTTTCATAACAAAAACCATTCTTTTTATTTGGCTAGAAAATGACCAAGTCAAGTAATCCAACCTAAATCTTACCAAAATCATTTTTAACACCAAGGGTTGGTTCCTAGGGTCAGTAAGGTCACAACATACCATTTTGCAAAGGTTTTAACCCTAAATTCAATTTTAAATAATTTTTCTAACCTAAATAAGCACACAAATGATTCTGCAAAAACAAGCAAGCTAACAGATACTATTTTCTAAACTAAGGGCATGGTTGGCTAGGTCTTGCTCTCCTGAATCCATCGACATAAAATTTGTAATTTTTGGACGTGTGGATCCAAAGATACAAGGGTTTGAAGTTTGCAAATAATTCTGTTTCAAATCTGTTTTTAGTTTTAATACTGGCCACGCGTCTTAATCTCATTCGCTCATACCGTTTCGTCTGGATTGGCTATTCTGGCGCGTTGGATCAAGTCAGATCGTGCGGCGCGCAGATGCCACTTACCCTTTCACCTACGTTCTATCGTATCCGTTAGATCACGATCCTACGGCTGCTAGCACGCTTGCCAAAGATCGGCGGCGCTGGCGGCGGCAGTTGGCAGCGGCGCGCTCAGACGGTGTGGTCGCCGGTGATTTAGGAGGAGAGGGAAGCAGAGGGGTAGCTCACCAGAATCGCAGGGCTGTGGTGATGCTCAAGGTACTGCTGGCTTGACAAGGGGCGCTCAGGGGCAGTCGTAATTCCTCGCCGGAGTTGTTCCTGGCGTCAGGCGGCTCTGGTTGTGCTCGGGGACGGTGTTGTGGTTCACCCCAAGACAAGACGAAGACGTGGTTAGACGCGCATGGTCGAGAAAAGTGAGGGAGCGTGAACGAGGAGGCGCGGGGCGGTCGTAAACTACCTGTGAGGCTCGTCGGAGAAGAAGGCAGACGACGGTGCTGCAGGTCGTCGACCTTGCCGACGCTGGGAGGCACGCGCAAGTAAGCTGCGGCTGCAGAAAGGTTCTCTGGGGAATGCTGAGCACAACTGCGTGCTCGAGGAGGAAGGAGGGGGCGTGTGTTGGCCGGAATCGGTGAGGAGGGTCATCGGAGACGGCGGCGGTGCAGAAGAAAATTGCGACAGCCTGGTGGCTCTCGAGGCGTGGGGTTTGGGGGGAATGAAAGAGGAGGGGAATACGCTTTATCGTGCGTGATCACTGCAGATTTTACTCGCGGCATTAAGGCGAATTAAGCCGGAGAAATCAAAGCCTGCAACGGTGAAGAACAGGTCGTGGGGGGTGGGGACGATGAGCACTAGAGGCGGGGTCCACCTGTCAGTGGGAAAAGAAATGCGAGTAAGGTCCACTGGTCAGTCTCTGCGCGGTTAAGTTCCTGAGTGAGGAAAAACGATTCGGGGCGTGGGAACAGGTGGGCTAGGTGGGCTGCTGTTGGGCTTTTGGGTTGGATCGATTCAAATCCATTTTTTTATTCTGTAACCTTTTCTTTTTCTATTTCTGATTTCTGTTTTGAAATTCCAAACAAACGAATCACACCCAAATCAATTCAAACAATCATTCAGCTTTGTAATTTTGAATTTGATTCTATTTATCAACATACCCAAATTCCAGAATAAAATAATAATTTTCATTCTTTTGAGGATCCATTCATTAATTAAATAAAATGGCCCTTTAGTTATTTAATCAAATAGGGTTTGATTTAATTAATAAAATTTCCATTTGAAATCCAAATATTTTCAAAACCAAATCAGTAGGTTTTATTTGGAAATAAAAGACATTTGGAAATCTGTTTAAAACAAAATAACCTTTTATTTTAGGGTCCAATAATAATTAAATGAATAGACCTTATTCATTTAATTCAAATAGGTTTTGTTTTATTAAAATCTTTATTTTGAAAATCTAAAATAAAACCAAAACACTTCAGTAGGTTTTATTTGAGAATATAAAATACTTGGAAAACTTATTATTTAAAATAATTTAATAAGTTTTGAGGTTTTAATTAAAATGGTAAAACCTTATATTTAAATAAAATTTGGATATTAATTCTTTATTATTTTATTCAAATAAAGACTTACTATTTTTAATCAAAACAAAACATTTTATTTTAAATACTTGGCCAAGTTTTAATTCCTTGTTATTTTAATTTGGCTCTGTAAAATAATCTTTATTTATAAATCCACTTTTTCTTTTTGAAAGCCAAAACCTTTTATTTAAAAGATCCAAAATAGTAATTCAAAAACATTTTAATTTCCTTTAATAAATGTTTATCCTTTTAAATCCCTTTAGGATTTATTTAATCCAATTAGGTTTGAAGTTCCATTTAAATTCAAAAAGTTTCTTCTGGCCCTGAAAATCAAATAAAGTTTTATTTTATTCATTTATTTTTCACATTACAAGATTTGGAAAATCTTGGGATGTGACAACGACGGCGTGGTGTCGGAAGTAGAGGGAGGATCCTGCAGGGCTTCGCCTAAGCCGATGCGAGTTATGGTGGATCTCGGGTTTTCCGGCGATCTAGGTTTAGAAGGCCAGAGTGGAGGAGGAGGAGTCGGTGGCGGCTAGGGCGACGGCGACAGGCCGGCAGCGGCGCTAGGTGGCGGCGCACGGTATGGGGAGGGCTGGCTTGGTGTGTATTTGTGGCAGCCCTCCCCCTCTATTTATGAGAGGGGAGGGGTAGCCTTGGGAGGGGAGGGTTTGAATCCAAACCCAAACCCAAGTTGGATTGAAGAAAGGACTCTTTCCTTCTATCACTAAGAAACCATTGTTCCAGTTTGACTTTTTAAACCTCCCGTTTGAATTTTAATTTAGAGCTTTAATTCTCTCTTGCAAATGCCCAAACCAAGTGACCTAGGATATGATCCAATCATTCCACTTACCCATGACACATTCATGGACCATTCCCTTCCAGTCCAGTCAACCTTCTAGACCCTTCTAGAACCTCTCAGATGAAAACATCGAAATCATTCCCGAACTCCAGAATCGGACTTTCCTTATATGAATCTTATTCTCTGTACCATTCCGGATCTCCTCGTGATATCCCGGATCCCATCTGAGACTCCAAACAACATTCGGTATCCCTACTTACATTCTATATCTATTAAACAACATCGAATCCTTAAGTGTGTCTCCCTACGGTTCGTGAATTATGCGGACATGACCGAGACACTTCTCCGATCAATAACCAATAGAGGAATCTGGAAATTCATATGGCTCCCACATATTTCTAAGATTACTTTGCAATCGAATGAACCACTTACATACGATACCAATTTCCCTTTGTCTCGCGATAGTTTACTTATCCGAGGTTTGATCGTCGGTATCTCTACATACCTAGTTCAACCTCGTTACCGATAAGTACTCTTTTCTCGTTCCCGTGATATGTGATCCCTTGTGAGCCAGTCACATGCTTGCAAGCTAATTGGATGACATTCCACCGAGAGGGCCCAAAGTATATCTATCTGTCATATGGATGGACAAATCCCACTCTTGATCCATGTGCCTAAACACATAATTTCCGAACACTCAATGCCACCTTTATAGCCACCCAGTTACGGTGTGGTGTTTGATGTCATCAAAGCATCCTTCCAGTGATGGTGATTAGCATGATCTCATGGTCGAAGGAATTAGGTTACTATGTATCAGAAAGCTTATAGCAAATGAACTATTGAAATGACTTGATCTTAATGCTACGCTTATCTATAGGAGTATGTCCATCATACCATTCTCCTAATGATATGATCTTGTTGTTAACTGTAGGGGTTCGTAGCATGGAAAACAAAAATTTTCTATCGCATACAAACAAACAAGCCAAGATCTATCTACTAGATTATAGCAACGAGTCGATAGAGGAACTCACCCTCGAAGATTCCAAAGCGGTTAACGAGAGCAGATTCTCGTGGGTGATGTAGTCGTACTCTTTCCGATCTCAAGATCGTGTAGACGATCCTTCCGGTGCCACGTTCCGGCAGCGCTCCTGCAGTCGGTCACACGTTCGGTACTCGACGAAGACCTTCCTCTCCCTTGTTCCAAAGACGGAGGTTGTAGCACTCTCCTCGCGATTCCGTGACAACGGCGTGGTACCGGAAGTAGAGGGGAGATCCCGCAGGGCTTCGCCTTAAGCCGGAGCGAGTATGGTGGAGTATGAGAGAGAGCTATTAGTGGTCTAGAGATTAGACACACCAATTATAAGGCTCTAAACCGAAGGCTAGGGCAATTAGAAGCTCTAAACCAAAACGGCTCTAAACCGGAGATTAGAGGATAGGAACTTGTGTGTCTAGAGGAGGCCCCTCCTTTTATAGGTGGGGCGGCCAAGGGAGGAGTCCCTCCCAAGTCGGACTTGGTTGGCCGCCCGGCTTGGAGGACTCCTCCCAAGTCGGTTCCAACCACCTCTTGCTTGTTTCCCACAGTTTCCTGTTTCCCACAGTTTCCTGTTTTCCACAGTTTCCTGTTTTAGCCGTTTGACTTTCAAACTGGCAGTTTTACTTTTCAGTTTTGGAACAGCAAGAACACTTAGTACATGATGCAATCATTCAATATGTAATGACACATTCATGTACCCTCCCCAGTCCGGACAATCCGTAACCTTCTAGAACATTCCGATGAAAACACGGAATCATTCCCGAACTCAAAGCAGGACTTTCCTTATATGAATCTTATTCTCCGGACCATTCCGGATCACCTCGTGATATCCGGATCCCATCCGAGACTCGAACAACATTTGGTCTCTTTCTCATAATACCATAACTACTCAAACAACGTCGAATCCTTAAGTGTGTCTCCCTACGGTTCGTGAATTATGCGGACATGATAGACACTTCTCGAACAATAACCAATAGAGGAATGTGGAAATTCATATGGCCCACATATTTCTCTGATTACTTTAATCGAATGAACCACTTACATACGATACCAATTTCCCTTTGTCTCACGATAGTTTACTTATCCGAGGTTATGATCGTCGGTATCTCTGCATACCTAGTTCAACCTCGTTACTGATAAGTACTATTTTATCGTTCCCGTGATATGTGATCCCTTGTGAGACAGTCACATGCTTGCAAGCTAATTGGATGACATTTCACCGAGAGGGCCCAGAGTATATCTATCCGTCATATGGATGGACAAATCCCACTCTTGATCCATGTGTTTCAACCAATACTTTCTGAACACTCAATGCCACCTTTATAGCCACCCTGTTACGGTGTGGTGTTTGATGACATCAAAGCATCCATCCGGAAAAGTTGATATGCATGATCTCATGGTCGAAGGAATTAGGTTACTATGTATCAGAAAGCATATAGCAATTGAACTATTGAAATGACTTGATCTTTATGCTACGCTTATCTATAGGAGTATGTCCATCACATCATTCTCCTAATGATATGATCCTGTTGTTAATAACATCTCTATGTTCATGATCAGGAAACCATGATCATATATTAACCAACAAGCTAGTTTAACAAGAGGCTTTACTAGGGACTCTTATTTTAGTTTACAAATCACACAAGTATTAATGTTTCCGGTTAATACAATTATAGCATGGTATGTAAACATTTATCATAAGTGTGAAGATATGATAATAACCACTTTATTATTGCCTCTTGGGCATATCTCCAACAGTCTCCCACTTGCACTAGAGTCTATAATCTAGTTTCAAACCTTTGTGTATATAACACCTATGGCTTTCCGGTGTTGTATGTACACGATTGCTAGTGGTCAACTGATCTCCGGATCTGACACTTCCAGGTCCGTGTGTAATTGCATGTCTTTGCGTCTCTACGCATCACTCATTCTCTAATGAGATTGCTTTGTATAAATTTGGTCTTTCGGTGTGACCTTTAGTTCTTTGGGGTTAAAACATGTTGATAATATTGTCGCATAATATATCTTCATAGTATTATCCCTCTGTGAACTACACCTAGTTTGATAACAAACTACTTGACTCAAATGCCCTCTTTTGCTGCTATAATAGTAGTCATATACTTAGCCTTTTGTTGTAGTATCTGTCACAATGTCTTAACTTTGGAACTCATCCAAATCCATTATGGAACTCACTTTCCATTATATTGTGCCACCCTTAGTTTAGATTGAGATAAACTTAATTTGCACTTTGTGACAAAACTAGTATCAATGTAGTACTTCTACAATGAACTAACCATCTATTTGTCACTTCTACAAATAATATACTCTTAGTTCTTCCAAAAGATCATAAGAATATCCTTACTATTGTCCAATGATCATCTTACGAATCATTCTGGTATATGCTCACAACATTTAGAGCATAGGACATATCTGGATTTGTACATATCACAGTATGATTGATATAAATACTCTTTGTGATTTCATACATCAAGTATCAATCTATACTTGATTATTTGTTTCACTTTACCAAATGTCAATACACTTGAATATATCATCAACATTGAACTCTTTCAATCCTTTACGTGACAAGAACCTTTTCTTGTAGTTTCTATATTGAACTCATTCAATATCTCGTCTATGTACTTCTGGCACAACCATATTAGCGTCTATTGATGCCAAATATTTGGGTTTTGCCTAAGTCTTTCATCGGGATGAAATTCTTAATATGTGTTAATAAAAGATATATTATTTCTAATCAACAATATGTCTTCCACATAATGTATTAGAAACATGTCTTAGTGCTCCCACTTAATTTCTTGCAAATGCAAGCATCTTCAACGTCTCTAATGAACTTTTAAACTCCTTTAACAGTTTCATCACAGTGAAGATTCCAACTCCGCGATGCTCACTTTAACCATTAAAGTTTGCATATGCTTTTAGCATCCTTTGAATTAACAAAACCCTATGGACCGTGTTATGCACATGTCCTAGGTAACGATTCTATTAGAAGAACTTGTTTTGTTTATTCAACTATCATATAACAAAATTATATGTAGTGGTTGCTACATTAATCTGTCTAGACTAAATATCACTATGAAAGATCAAATCTTGTCATAGTCAACCTTTGCACATTGTTGTGAACTCTTTCCCAATATGTCGATTATAGATGTGAAACATCCATGTCTATTTCTTTATAGATCCAGACACAACTGTTCAAGTTCAAAACTTGATTTCTTATGAATGGAACTATCACGGATTTTATGGCTTCAAGCCATTTGACGGAGTTAGGGCTCATCATCGCTTCTTTGCATATAGTCGGTTCATTATTCTCAAATAATGATTCAACCCTCAAATCTTTGTATTTGATTGTTCATCCGACCTACTTGTTTCAATAGGAACTTGGATCTCCGTGACCACAACCTTTGAGGTACGTGAGCCATGACCTTTGTTGCTGCCTTCGGAACACTTTTCGGCGCTGCGCAACTCTGCACATACAGCTAAGGTTCTTTTAACCTTATCAAAGTTCTATTGTCCTCCTACTTAACTTTTCACGAAAAATTCCTTCTCAAAGAAACTTGACGTTTTGAGTGACAAACACTTTTGTCTCCGATGTTATGGAGGATTACTTAACAGTTATTCGAAATAACATACAAAGACAGGTTCATCCGACTTTGGTTGCAAACATCTTTCTTATGCATAGCATACCAATGTTTAAGAAAGGACAACTTGGGTTTTATCCCAAACCATAACTTTATATGGTGTCATTTCAACGGATTATGATGGAGCTCTTTTCAGTGGAAAACGGTAATCTCTAAAGCTTTTAATCTTTAAAATATAATGGCAGTTTTATGAATTATACCTTTGATCTTACCATGTCAAACAAGGTTTAATTACATATCTCGAACGTTCCATACTCTTATGGTGTTTTGGAAATGCATATCCACGGAACGATTCCTTAAATCTTAGGTATTATGCTAAACTTGTAACTTAAATATTTTCCTTTATGATCTTATCATAAACTATTCATATTCTTGTTACAATGATTTTGCACTTCATCTTGAAAGTCTTTGAACTTTTCAAGTGTTTCATACTTTATCCTTATTAAGTAAATATTCATATATTCACTCAAATTTTCGAGATAGCATATAAAGTTGAAATCCATCGCTTTTGACGACACATAATGGATTTCGTACAACACTATGTACAAGTTCCAATAAGCTAGTCATTCGTTCCCTTTTGGCCTATGAACGAAGTTTCAATTATCTCTAGGAAAGTTTCACAAGTGTCATTTGATCAAAATCAAAAGACTCCAAAATTCCATCCACATGGAGTTTCTTCATGTTTTCTTTCCGAGATAATTTAAACGGCGATGTCACTTCCTAAGTGATCTTTCAATCAATTTGTCTTTCGACATATTTAGCACTAGTTTTATGGATGTGATGTCTCCAAAGATTTGCGAATCCATCTTTTATGGATTACGGCAATTATTTGAACAACCCTTTTGTTCTCATAATACGATAAAACAAATCTTGAAGGCAAGCTTTGATGTTTAACGAGCAACACAATAACCCTTTATTTTGTTCTCGATGAACATCATCACATATTCTTTGCTAGTTACTTAGGCCATTGTAGTTCATGAATTGTGTTATTTCGTATGATTCACACCAACAAATTCAGTATCAAATACTTGAGAACCACATTGTTTAATAAGCAAAGAATATAGCCATAACATGTATATCATCTATATACTTAAGCTGAACAATTCTAGTCTTTTCCTTTCTGCCATATACTTATGAGATTTTATTTCAATATTTCCTTTTCTGTTTGAAAGAATCTATCAACATCAATAGTGGAGTCATACATATGACACATAGTCCAAAGCGTGTATAATTAAATACCAATGTCTTTGGACTTGCACTTTGAAGTAGATCAACATCATCAAATGTTTGATGTTCTTCCAAATTCCTTTCTTTAGTAATCTCTTGGTGTAGTAAATATTTTACCTACATCAAATATTCACCTTTATCATGGAATTATCCATGATCAAGCTACTTTTAGCTTATAAAGATGAATCGTGAGTATAATGTTGCTATCCAAAACCTTTTGGTGGATTAGGACAACTAGTGTCTCCAACCCTTTGCAAATTCTCATCAAAATATGAGAACATGAACTTTGCCATATTATACTCTATCATGTTGTAACCAAAACTTCGTTTCAGATATCACAATATCTTCCACGCATCATGGTTTCTGAAACAACTCTTTCAGATCCTAGATAACCTTGATATTAAGAGAATCCTTTGAATATCAAGAATCATGGAGACAAACATGATACTTATATACTAACACTTGGAATTGTTACTCTTGATTTAATACTAATTATTAAACTTCATGGAGCAACCGAACTTTCTTGAAAGTTTGCAATAGGACTTTTAAACTTTAGATTAACACTTAAAACAATACGATACCAGTTAAGTAAGTATCTAACCAGAATTCTATAGTTCTATCATCTCAATTATAACTAAGCGCAAGGTGGTAAAGCGGATGCCAATGACTACAACAACTATGCAAATTCACTTTGATTTAGTTTATGATAAATTGAGTTCTAATTAATAATTAAATTAATCTAGGTGAACTCCACTCAAAACAATATCCCTCACATTGTTTTAGTGATCACACGAACCAAATCCACCACATCAAAACCGATCATCACGAGAGTTGATATAGCTTCAATGGCGAACAATCAACATGTTCATCATATCTACTATATGACTCATGCTCTACCTTTCGGTAATCCGTGTTCCACGAGGCCATGTACATGCATGCTAGGCTCGTCAAGATCAAACCTTAGTTTCCGCATGAGCAAATCTGGCTTGCTCACGTTGTATACACTTGTAGAATCTAACACACCCGATCATCACGTGGTGCTTCGAAACAACAAGCTTTAGCAACGGTGCTAACTAAGGGTGAACACTTTGTGACTTGAAATTCATGTGCATGAGGGATCATCTTATAATGCTACCGTCGTCTACTAAGCAATACAAGATGCATAAAGGATTAACATCACATGCAATTCATAATATGTGATATGATATGGCCTTTCTTCTTTGTGCTTCCGATCTCCATCTTCAAGCACGAACATGATCTCCATCATTACCGGCATTGCATCAAGGTCAATGACGCTTCTCCATGGTTGTCGTCCACCGGCTTCAACTATTACAACTACTTTGAATATACACGCGGGTCTTAACATAAATTAAAGACAACCATATGACTCGCGGTTGCTAACTTACAATAAGGAACATTGCATACATCAAATATAATCACAATCATGGCCATATCACATCACGACACCCCTGCAAAACAAAGTTAGACGCCTCTACTTTATTTGCATGTTTTACGTGGTTTGGGGCTTTCAATAAGTGTCGTTCTAACTTACGAACATGAACCACAACATTGATACTAGTATTGTTAATCACCCGTTGTAAATTGGATCTTAACTATGCTAGGAGAAACAGGCACCCGCAAAGCCACTTATGCAATACAAGTTGCATGTCAAGCGTGGAGCAAGTCTCATGAACGATGTCATGTAAGGTTAGCCCGGGCCGCTTCATCCAAACATACCGCAAGATGCAAAGTACACAAGAAGCAATCAACAATAAAAGCATCAACGCCCACAATGACCATTGTGTTCTACTCGTGCAACAGATCTACATATAGACCTGGCTCTGATACCACTGTAGGGGTTCGTAGCATGGAATTTTTTTTTTCTATCGCATACAAACAAACAAGCCAAGATCTATCTACTAGATTGTAGCAACGAGTCGATAGAGGAACTGACCCTCGAAGATTGCAAAGCGGTTAACGAGAGCAGATTCTCGTGGGTGATGTAGTCGTACTCTTTCCGATCTCAAGATCGTGTAGATGATCCTTCCGGCGCCACGTTAAACCTGGCGCTCCATGATCGGTCACACGTTCGGTACTGACGAAGACCTTCCTCTCCTTGTTCCAGCAGCGGCGGAGGTTGTAGCACTCTCCTCGCGATTCCGGGCAAAACGGCGTGGTACCTAAGTAGAGGGAGATCCGCAGGCTTCGCCTTAAGCCGAACAGTATGGTGGAGTATGAGAGAGCTATTAGTGGTCTAGAGATTAGACACACCAATTAGAAGGCTCTAAACCAAGGCTAGGGCAATTATTAGAAGCTCTAAACCAAAAGCGGCTCTAAACCGGAGATTAGAGGATAGGAACTTGTGTGTCTAGAGGAGGCCCTGCCCTCCTTTTATAGGTGGGAGGGGCGGCCAAGGTAGGAGTCCCTCCCAAGTCGGCCTTGGTTGGCCCGGCTTGGAGGACTCCTCCCAAGTCGGTTCCAACCACCTCTTGCCTGCTTCCCACTTTCTGCTTCCCAGTTTCCTGTTTCCCAGTTTCTGTTTTCCAGTTTCTGTTTCACTGCTTGACTTTCAAACGCAGTTTGAGTTTTCAGTTTTGGAACAGCAAGAACACTTAGTACATGATGCAATCATTCAATATGTAATGACACATTCATGTACCCTCCCCCCCCGTGTCGGACAATCCGGAACCTTCTAGAACATTCCCGATGAAAACACCGGAATCATTCCCGAACTCCGAAACGAGACTTTCCTTATATGAATCTTATTCTCCGGACCATTCCGGATCACCTCGTGATATCCCGGATCCCATCCGAGACTCCTAACAACATTCGGTCTCTTTCTCTTTATACCATAACTACTCAAACAACGTCGAATCCTTAAGTGTGTCTCCCTACGGTTCGTGAATTATGCGGACATGATCGAGACACTTCTCTGAACAATAACCAATAGAGCAATCTGGAAATTCATATGGCTCCCACATATTTCTACGATTACTTTGCGATCGAATGAACCACTTAGATACGATACCAATTTCCCTTTGTCTCACGATAGTTTACTTATCCGAGGTTATGATCGTCGGTATCTCTGCATACCTAGTTCAACCTCGTTACTGATAAGTACTCTTTTCTCGTTCCCGTGATATGTGATCCTTTGTGAGCCAGTCACATGCTTGCAAGCTAATTGGATGACATTTCACCGAGAGGGCCCAGAGTATATCTATCCGTCATATGGATGGACAAATCCCACTCTTGATCCATGTGTTTCAACCAATACTTTCTGAACACTCAATGACACCTTTATAGCCACCCTGTTAAGGTGTGGTGTTTGATGACATCAAAGCATCCATCCGGAAAAGGTGATATGCATGATCTCATGGTCGAAGGAATTAGGTTACTATGTATCAGAAAGCATATAGCAATTGAACTATTGAAATGACTTGATCTTTATGCTACGCTTATCTATAGGAGTATGTCCATCACATCATTCTCCTAATGATATGATCCTGTTGTTAATAACATCTCTATGTTCATGATCAGGAAACCATGACCATATATTAACCAACAAGCTAGTTTAACAAGAGGCTTTACTAGGGACTCTTATTTTAGTTTACAAATCACACAAGTATTAATGTTTCCGGTTAATACAATTATAGCATGGTATGTAAACATTTATCATAAGTGTGAAGATATGATAATAACCACTTTATTATTGCCTCTTGGGCATATCTCCAACATTAACAACATCTCAATGTTCATGATCGGGAAACCATGATCATCTATTAACCAACAAGCTAGTATTACAATGAGGCTCTACTAGGGACTCTAATTTAGTTTACAAATCACACAAGTATTAATGTTTCTGGTTAATACTATTATATCATGAATGTAAACATTTATCATAAACACAAAGATATAATAATAACCACTTTTATTATTGCCTCTAGGGCATATCTCCAACAGTCTTCCACTTGCACTAGAGTCAACTAATCTAGATTACATGGTAATATACCGAACACCCATGGCGGTTTAGTGTTGTTCATGTTTTGCCCTCGGGAGAGTTTTAGTCAATGGATCCGCCACATTCAGATCTATGTGTACTTTGCAAATCTTTATGTCACCATCTTGGACATGCTCTCGAATAGCGTGAAAACGTAGCTTGATGTGCTTCAGCTTCTTGTGTGACCTTGGTTCTTGCGCATTGGCTATGGCGCCCCTGTTATCACAGTAGATAGACATTGGGTCCAGCGTACTTGGAACCATACCGAGATCTGTAATGAACTTATTCATCCATATCTCCTCCTGTGAAGCCTCCGAAGCAGCTATGTATTCCGATTCAGTTGAGTATCTCGCCACAACGCTTTGCTTTGCACTCCTCCAGATAACAGCTGCACCATTCAAAGTAAATACATATCTAGATTGAGATTTAGAATCATCCGGATCGGTGTTCCAACTAGCACCGGTGTAACCATTAACAACGAGCTGTTCATTACCTCCATATGAAAGAACCATATCCTTAGTTCTTCTCAAGTACTTAAGGATGTTTTTGACCGCATCCAATGATCCACTCCTGGATCACTTTGATATATGCTAGTCAAACTAACAACATATGCAATGTCGGGTCTAGTACATAGCATGGCATACATAAGAGATCCTACGGCTGAGGCATAGGGAGTCTTACTCATCCTTTCTCTATCTTCTGTCGTTGCAAGACTTTGAGTTTTACTCAAGGTCGTATTGGCCAACATGGGCAACAACCCTTTCTTGCTATCTTCCATTCCAAACCTCTTTAGAACTTTGTCCAAATATGTACTCTGTGACAATGATATTAGGCGTCTCGATCTATCTCTATAAATCTTTATGCCTAATATGTAAGCTGCTTCGCCAAGATCTTTCATTGAAAAACTATTATTCAAATAATCCTTGACACTATTAAGAAGGTCTACATCATTCCCAATCAACAATATGTCATCTACATATAGTATTAAGAATGCTACAGAGCTCCCACTCACTTTCTTGTAAATACAAGCTTCTCCATAAGTTTGTATAAATCCAAAGCTTTTGATTACCTTATCAAAACGTTGATTCCAACTTCGGGATGCTTGCTTCAATACATAAATGGACCATTGAAGTTTGCATACCTTTTTAGCATCTTTAGGATTGAAAAAACCTTTGGGTTGCATCATATACAACTCTTCATCAATGTCTCCATTGAGGAACGCTGTTTTGACATCCATCTGCCATATCTCATAATCATAATATGCAGCGATTGCTAACAAAATCCTCACAGACTTTAGCTTCGCTACCGGTGAGAAAGTCTCATCGTAGTCAACTCCTTGAATTTTTCGAAACCCTTTTGTGACAAGTCGAGCTTTATAGACAGTAACATTACCATCAACATCTGTTTTCTTCTTGAAGATCCATTTGTTCTCGACAGCCTTCCGGCCATCCGGTAAGTCCACCAAAGTCCATACTTGGTTTTCGTACATGGATCCAATCTCGGATTTCATGGCTTCTTGCCATATATTGGAATCTGGGATCATCATCGCTTCCTCATATGTCACAGGGTCATCGGTGTTGTCCACCAACATGACACTCATAACGGGATCATAACAATCAGGAGTGGTACGAGTTCTCGTTGACCTGCGAGGTTTCGTAGTAACTTCAACTGAAGTTTCATGATCAACATCATTAGCTTCCTCTCTTATTGGTGTAGGCGCCACAGGAACTACTTCCGGTGTTGCGCTACTCGCAAGTTCGAGAGAAGGTTCAACAACCTCGTCGAGTTCTACCTTCCTTCCAGTCACTTATTTCGAGAGAAACTCCTTCTCTAGAAAGGATCCATTCTTGGCAACAAAGATTTTTCCTTCGGATCTATGATAGAAGGTATACCCAATAGTTTCCTTCGGGTATCCTATAAAGACGCATTTTTCCGCTTTGGGTTCAAGCTTGTCGGGATGTAACTTCTTTACATAAGCTTCGCAACCCCAAACTTTAAGGAACGACAATTTAGGTTTCTTCCCAAACCATAATTCATATGGTGTCGTTTCAACGGATTTAGATGGTGCCCTATTTAAAGTGAATGCAGCTGTTTCTAATGCCTAACCCCAAAACGATAGCGGTAAATCTATAAGTGCCATCATAGAACGAACAATATCTAAGAGAGTTCTATTACGACGTTCGGACACACCATTACGTTGTGGTGTTCCCGGCGGTCTCAATTGTGAAAGTATTCCGCATTTTTTCAAATGTTCGCCAAACTCATAACTTAGATATTCACCTCCGTGATCAGATCGTAGAAATTTAATCTTCTTGTTACGTTGATTCTCTACCTCACTTTGAAATTCCTTAAACTTCTCGAAAGTTTCGGACTTATGTTTCATGAAATAGATATACTCATAAGTACTCAAGTCATCCGTGAAGGTAAGAACATAACGATAACCACCGCGCGATGCTACACTCATTTGGCCACACACATCGGTATGTATGATTTCCAATAAGTCCGTAGCTCACTCCATCATACCAGAAAATGGAGTCTTAGTCATTTTACCCATCAGACATGCTTCACATCTTTCAAGTGATTCGAAATCAAGTGATTTAAGAAGTCCATCGGAATGGAGTTTCTTCATACGCTTCACTCCAATATGACCAAGACGACAGTGACACATATAGGTCGAGTTATCGCTCAATTTCAAACGCTTAGCTTCAATGTTATTAATATGTGTATTACTACAATCGAGATTCAACAAGAATAGACCATCTATCAAAGGTGCATGTGCATAAAATATATTACTCATATAAATCGAACAACCTTTATTCTCGGACTTAAAAAAGTAACCGTCTCGCAATAAACATGATTCGAATATAATGGTCATGCTCAACGCAGGCACCAAATAACAATTATTTAAGTATAAAAATAATCCCGATGGTAGATGAAGAGGTAGTGTGCCAACCGCGATCGCATCAACCTTTGATCCTTTTCCAACGCGCATTGTCACCTCGTTCTTCGCTAGTTTCGGTCTATTCTGCAGCACCTATTTCGAGTTACAAATGTGAGCAACCGAACCAGTATCAAATACCCAGGCACTACTATGAGTACTAGTGAGATACACATCAATAACATGTATATCGGATATACCTTTCTTCTTGATGTTGCCATTCTTCAAATCCGCCAAGTACTTAGGGCAATTCCGCTTCCAGTGACCTTCTCCCTTGCAGTAAAAGCACTCAGTATCAGGCTTAGGCCCAGCCTTGGTCTTCTTCGCCGGCGCGGTAACTTTCTTACCGCCCTTCTTGAAGTTTCCTTTTTTTCTTAGACTTGCCTTTATTCTTGAATTTGGTGGTCTTATTGACCATCAACACTTGATGCTCTTTCTTGATCTCCACTTCCACAGACTTTAACATGGAGAAGAGTTCAGACAACGACTTGTCCATGTTTTGCATATTGTAGTTCATCA
Organism: Avena longiglumis; assembly: GCA_030063025.1. Classification (NCBI taxonomy): domain Eukaryota; kingdom Viridiplantae; phylum Streptophyta; class Magnoliopsida; order Poales; family Poaceae; genus Avena; species Avena longiglumis. Next base: position 19,194,164 of record CP125973.1, read on the forward strand.
CAGAGTTCTTGTAACTTGTTGATAGTGATTGGAGGACACAGTGAATCCCCAAAGCATTAGGAATCACTATACCCAAGCTTTGAAGCTTGCTTGCGTGCCCAGACATCTTAAACACATGCTCACTAACGGAGCTGCCTCTTCCATCTTGCAGTTAAAGAACTTTTCAGAAGCCTCATAACTCTCAACTGCCGCGTGAGCCTCAAATATCATTTTGAGTTCTCGGACAATATCATGTGGGTCATGGTTCTCAAACCTTTTCTGAAGCTCCGATATCAAACCATACAAGATAGCACACTAAACTGTGGAGTACTGATTATTTTGAGCGAGGAAAACATTCTTTACCTCATCGGTAGCATCGGCTACAGGTGGGTCACCCAGCGGTGCATCCAGCACATAGGTCAAATTACCAGCATTGAGGACGATCCTCAAATTGCGGAACCAATCCACGAAGTTGCTTCCATTGTTTTTTTAACTTTTCTTTCTCTAGAAACGCATTAAAATTGATGCTAGGGGCCGCCATTGATCTACAACATATTTGCAATAGTTTAGACCAAGTTTATGACAAATTGAGTTCTAATTAATAGTTAAATTAATCTAGGTGAGCTCCCACTAAAAACAATATCCCTCACATTGTTTTAGTGATCACACGAACCAAATCAACCACACCAAAAACGATCATCACGAGAGTTGATGTAGCTTCAATGGCGAACAATCAACATGTTCATCATATCTACTATATGACTCATGCTTTACCTTTCGGTGATCCGTGTTCCGAGACCATGTCTATACATGCTAGGCTCGTCAAGATCAAATCTTAGCTTCTGCATGAGCAAATCTGGCTTGCTCAGGTTGTATACACTCGTAGAATCTAACACACCCGATCATCACGTGGTGCTTCGAAACAACAAGCTTTAGCAACGGTGCTTACTAAGGATGAACACTTTATAACTTGAAATTTTTGTGCTTGAGGGATCATCTTATAATGCTACCGTCGCGAACTAAGCAATCCAAGATGCATAAAAGGATTAACATCACATGCAATTCATAATATGTGATATGATATGGCCTTTCTTCTTGTGCTTCCGATCTCCATCTTCAAGCACGAACATGATCTTCATCATCACCGGCATGGCGTCAAGGTCAATGGCGCCGCTTCATGGTTGTCGTCCACCAGCATCAACTATTACAACTACTTTGAATAATAGACACGCAAGTCTTAACGGAATTAAAAGACAACCATATGGCTCTGTTGGTTGCCAACTTACAATAAGGAGCATTGCATACATCATATATAATCACAATCATGGCCATATCACATCACAGCACACCCCTGCAAAACAAAGTTAGACGCCTCTAATTTTCTTTGCATGTTTTACGTGGTTTGGGGCTTTCAATAAGTGTCGTTCTAACTTACGAACAAGAACTACAACGTTGATGCTTGAACTATCAAGTGCCCGTTGTAAATTGAATCTATACTATGGTGGGAGAGACAGACACCCGCAAAGCCACTTATGCAATACAAGTTGCATGTTAAGCGTGGAGAAAGTCTCATGAACGATGTCATGTAAGGTTAGCCTGGGCCGCTTCATCCCATCATACCGCAAGATGCAAAGTACACAAAAAACAATTGATAATAAAATAACCACCGCCCACAATGACCATTGTGTTCTACTCGTGCAACAGATCTAGATATAGACACGGCTCTGATACCACTGTAGGGGTATGTAGCATGGAAAACAAAAAAATTCTACCGCATGCAAACAAACAAGCCAAGATCTATCTACTAGATTGTAGAAACGAGTCGATTAGAGTACTCACCCTTGAAGATTCCAAAGCGGTTAACGAGAGCAGATTCTCGTGGGTGATGTAGTCGTACACTTGCCGATCTCAAGATCGCGTAGACGATCCTTCCGGCGCTGCGTTCCGGCAGCGCTTCCGCAGTCGGTCACACGTTCGGTACTCGATGAAGACCTTCCTCTCCCTTGTTCCAGCAGGCAGCGGAGGTTGTAGTTCTCCCCTCGCGATTCCGGCAGCACGACGGTGTGGTGTCGGAAGTAGAGGAAAGATCTCGCAGGGCTTCGCCTAAGCCGGTGCTAGTTATGGTGGATTTAGGGTTTTCCGACGATCTAGGTTTAGAAGGCCGGAGTGGAGGAGGAGGAGTCGGCGGCGGCTAGGGCGACGGTGACGGGCCGACAACGGCGCAAGGCGGCGGCGCACGAGGTGGGGAGGGCTACCTTGGTGTGTGTTTGGGGCAGCCCTCCCCCTCTATTTATGAGAGGGGGCAGCCTTGGGAGTGGAGGGTTTGAATCCAAACCCAAACCCAAGTTGGATTGATGGAAGGACTCTTTCCTTCTTCCACTAGGAAACCATTTTTCCAGTTTGACTTTTTAAACCTCCTGTTTGACTTTCAATTTAGAGATTTAATTGTCTCTTGCAAATGCCCAAACCAAGTGACCTAGGATATGATCCAATCATTCCACTTACCCATGACACATTCATGGACCATTCCCCTTCCGGTCCGGTGAACCTTCTAGACTCTTCTAGAACCTCTCCGATGAAAACATCAAAATCATTCCCGAACTCCGGAATCGGACTTTCCTTATATGAATTCTAATTCTCCGGACCATTCCGGATCTCCTCGTGATATCCCAGATCCCATTCGAGACTCCGAACAACATTCGGTATCCCTACTTACATTCCATATCTAGTAAACAACATCAAATCCTTAAGTGTGTCTCCCTACGGTTCGTGAATTATGCGGACATGACCGAGACACTTCTCCGATCAATAACCAATAGAGGAATCTGGAAATTCATATGGCTCCCACATATTTCTACAATTACTTTGTGATCGAATGAACCACTTACATACGATACCAATTTCCCTGTGTCTCGCGATAGTTTACTTATCTGAGGTTTGATCGTCGGTATCTCTGCATACCTAGTTCAACCTCGTTACCGATAAGTACTCTTTTCTCGTTCCCGTGGTATGTGATCCCTTGTGAGCCAGTCACATGCTTGCAAGCTAATTGGATGACATTCCACCGAGAGGGCCCAGAGTATATCTATCCGTCATATGGATGGACAAATCCCACTCTTGATCCATGTGTTTCAACAAATACTTTCCGAACACTCAATGCCACCTTTATAGCGACCCGATTCTGATTGTGGTGTTTGATGTCATCAAAGCATCCATCCGGTAAAGGTGATATGCATGATCTCATGGTCGAAGGAATTAGGTTACTATGTATCAGAAAGCATATAGCAATTGAACTATTAAAATGACTTGATCTTTATGCTATGCTTATCTATAGGAGTGTGTCCACCATATCATTCTCCTAACGATATGATCTTGTTGTTAATAACATCTCAATGTTCATGATAGGGAAACCACAATCATCAGTTAACCAACAAGCTAGTATTATATAGAGGCTTTACTAGGGACTCTTATTTTAGTCTACAAATCACACAAGTATTAATGTTTCCTTGTTAATACTATTATAGCATGAATGTAAACATTTATCATAAACACAAAGATATAATAATAACTATATTTATTATTGCCTCTAGGGAATATCTCCAACACTAGGGGGTTTCGCATGGCCCGTAAGACCCTATACATGTTTGAGAGTTATGACCAAAAACTCGTCGTTTTCACATTTTATGGCCATTTTCATGAGCTATTGCAAATAGTTTTGGGGATCCAAGGCGATTTACAGGTTTGAGAGTTATGACCAAAAACTCGTCGTTTTTGCGTATTATGCCCATTTTCATGAGTTATTGCCTATAATATTCAGGTTCTAGGGCGATTTAAAATGACCGTAAGACAAGATACATGTTTAAGGGCATAACCATAAACTCTCCATTTTCGTGTTTTATGGTCATTTTCATGAGCAATTGCCCATAGTTTTGGGGTTCCAAGGCGATTTACATGTTTAAGAGTCATGACCAAGCACTCGTCGTTTTTGCATTTTGTAGCAATTTTCATGAGTTATGGACCAAATTTTTGGGGTTCCAGGGCGATTTTAAATGACCGCAAGACATGATACATGTTTGAGGGAATGTCCAAAAACTAGTAATTTGTGTTTTATGGCCGTTTTCATGAGTTATTGCCCATGGTTTTGGGGGTCTAGGGCGATTTAAAATAACTGTAAGACCCGATACAAGTTTGAGGCTTGATCAAAAACTCATCATTTTCGTGTTATATGGCCGGTTTTATGAGCTATTGCCCACATTTTGGGGTTCTAGGGAGATTCACATGGCCCGTAAGACCCGATACATGTTTGAGAGTTATTACCAAAAACTCGTCGTTTTCGCGTTTTATGGCTGTTTTCATGAGCTATTGCCCATAGTTTTGGGGTTCCAAGGTGATTTACAGGTTTGAGAGGTATGACCAAAAACTCATCGTTTTCGCGTATTATGTCCATTTTCATGAGTTATTGCCCATAATATTGGGGTTCCAGGGCGATTTAAAGTGATCGTAAGACCCGATACATGTTTAAGTGGATGACCAAAAACTCTCCATTTTTGTGTTTTATGGCCGTTTTCATGAGTTATTGCCCATCGTTTTGGGGTTCCAGGGCGATTTAAAATGACTAGAAGACCCGATACAAGTTTGATGCTTGATCAAAAACTCGTCATTTTCGTGTTGTATGGCCGTTTTTATGAGCTATTGCCCACATTTTTGGGGTTCTTGGGGGATTCGCATGGCCCATAAGATCCTATACATGTTTGAGAGTTATGACCAAAAACTCATCGTTTTCGCGTTTTATGGCCATTTTCATAAGCTATTGCCCATAGTTTTGGGGTTCCAAGGTGATTTACATGTTTGAGATTCATGACCAAGCACTCATCGTTTTTGCATTTTATGGCAATTTTCGTGAGTTATGTCCCATATTTTTGGGGTTCAAGGGCGATTTAAAATGACCGCAAGACATGATACATGTTTGAGGGCATGTCCAAGAACTCGTCATTTTTGTGTTTTATGGCCGTTATCATGAGTTATTTCCCATAGTTTTGGGGTTCCAGGGCAATTTAAAAAACACTGGAAGACCCGATACAAGTTTGAGGCTTGATCAAAAACTCTTCATTTTCGTGTTATATGGCCATTTTTATGAGCTATTGACCACATTTTTGGGGTTCTAGGGGGTTTCGCATGGCCCGTAATACCCTATACATGTTTGAGAGTTATGACCAAAAACTCGTCGTTTTCACATTTTATGGCCGTTTTCATGAGCTATTGCCCATAGTTTCGGGGATCCAAGGCGATTTACAGGTTTGAGAGTTATGACCAAAACTCGTCGTTTTTGCGTAATATGACCATTTTCATGAGTTATTTCCCATAATATTCGGGTTATAGGGCGATTTAAAATGACCGTAAGACCCGATACATGTTTAAGGACATGACCAAAAACTCTCCATTTTCATGTTTTAATTCCGTTTTCAGGAGATATTGCCCACAATTTTGGGGTTCCAAGGCAATTTACATGTTTAAGAGTCATGACCAAGCACTCGTCATTTTTGCAATTTATGGCAATTTTCATGAGTTATGGACCATATTTTTGGGGTTCCAGGGCGATTTAAAATGACCACAAGACATGATACATGTTTAAGGGAATGTCCAAAAACTCGTCATTTTTGTATTTTATGGCCGTTTTCATGAGTTATTGCCCATAGTTTTGGGGGTCCAGGGCGATTTAAAATGACTGTAAGACCCGATACAAGTTTGAGGCTTGATCAAAAACTCATCATTTTCGTGTCATATGGCCGGTTTTATGAGCTATTGCCCACATTTTGGGGTTCTAGGGAGATTCACATGGCCCGTGAGACCCGATACATGTTTGAGAGGTATGACCAAAAACTCGTCGTTTTCGCGTTTTATGGCTGTTTTCAGGAGCTATTGCCCATAGTTTTAGGGTTGCAAGGCGATTTACAGGTTCCAAGGAAATTTACATATCCGAAAGTCATGATCAAGAACTCATCGTTTTTGCATTTTATGGAATTTTTCATGAGTTATGGCCCATATTTTTGGGGTTCCAGGGCGATTTAAAATGACCGCAAGACACGATACATGTTTAAGGGAATGACCAAAAACTCGTCATTTTTGTGTTTTATGGCCGTTTTCATGAGTTATTGCCCATAGTTTTCGGGTTCCATGGCGATTTAAAATGACTGGAAGACCTGATACAAGTTTGAGGCTTCATCAAAAAGTCGTCATTTTCGTGTTTTATGGCCATTTTTATGATCTATTGACCACATTTTTGGAGTTCTAGGGGGATTCGCATGGCACGTAATACCCTATTCATGTTTGAGAGTTATGACCAAAAACTCGTCGTTTTTGCGTACCATTTTCATGAGTTATTGCCTATAATATTCGGATTCTAGGGCGATTTAAAATGACCGTAAGACCCGATACATGTTTAAGGGCATAACCATAAACTCTCCATTTTCGTGTTTTATGGTCATTTTCATGAGCAATTGCCCATAGTTTTGGGGTTCCAAGGCAATTTACATGTTTAAGAGTCATGACCAAGCACTCATCATTTTTGCAATTTATGGCAATTTTCATGAGTTATAGACCATATTTTTGGGGTTCCAGGGCGATTTAAAATGACCGCAAGACATGATACATGTTTGAGGGAATGTCCAAAAACTAGTAATTTGTGTTTTATGGCCGTTATCATGAGTTATTTCCCATAGTTTTGGTGTTCCAGGGCAATTTAAAAAACACTGGAAGACCCGATACAAGTTTGAGGCTTGATAAAAAACACGTCATTTTCGTGTTATATGGCCATTTTTATGAGCTATTGACCACATTTTGGGGTTCTAGGGAGATTCACATGGCCCGTAAGACCCGATAAATGTTTGAGAGTTATGACCAAAAACTCGTCGTTTTCACATTTTATGGCCGTTTTCATGAGCTATTGCCCATAGTTTTGGGGTTCCAAGGCGATTTACAGGTTTGAGAGGTATGACCAAAAACTCATCGTTTTCGCGTATTATGGTCATTTTCATGAGTTATTGCCCATAATATTGGGGTTCCAGGGAGATTTAAAGTGATCGTAAGACCCGATACATGTTTAAGGGGATGACCAAAAACTCTCCATTTTTGTGTTTTATGGCCGTTTTCATGAGTTATTGCCCATCGTTTTGGGGTTCCAGGGCGATTTAAATTGACTGGAAGACCCGATACAAGTTTGATGCTTTATCAAAAACTCGTCATTTTCGTGTTGTATGGCCGTTTTTATGAGCTATTGCCCACATTTTTGGGGTTCTAGGGGGATTCACATGGCCCATAAGACCCTATACATGTTTGAGAGTTATGACAAAAAACTCGTCGTTTTCGTGTTTTATGGCCGTTTTCATAAGCTATTGCCCATGGTTTTGGGGTTCCAAGGTGATTTACATGTTTGAGATTCATGACCAAGCACTCATCGTTTTTGCATTTAATGGCAATTTTCGTGGGCTACGTCCCATATTTTTGGGGTTCAAGGGCGATTTAAAATGACCACAAGACATGACACATGTTTGAGGGCATGTCCAAGAACTCGTCATTTTTGTGTTTTATGGCCGTTTTCATGAGTTATTTCCCATAGTTTTGGGGTTCCAGGGCAATTTAAAAAACACTGGAAGACCCGATACAAGTTTGAGGCTTGATCAAAAACTCGTCATTTTCGTATTATATGGCCATTTTTATGAGCTATTGACCACATTTTTGGGGTTCTAGGGGGTTTCGCATGGCCCGTAAGACCCTATACATGTTTGAGAGTTATGACCAAAAACTCGTCGTTTTCACATTTTATGGCCGTTTTCATGAGCTATTGCCCATAGTTTTGGGGATCCAAGGCGATTTATAGGTTTGAGAGTTATGACCAAAAACTCGTCGTTTTTGCGTAATATGGCCATTTTCATGAGTTATTGCCCATAATATCGGGGTTCCAGGGCGATTTAAAATGACAGTAAAACATGATACATGTTTGACGACATGACCAAAAACTCTCCATTTTCATGTTTTAATGCCGTTTTCAGGAGATATTGTCCACAGTTTTGGGTTTCCAAGGCGATTTACATGTTTAAGAGTCATGACCAAGCACTCGTCGTTTTAGCATTTTATAGCAATTTTCATGAGTTATGGACCATATTTTTGGGGTTCAAGGGCGATTTAAAATGACCGCAAGACATGATACATGTTTGAGGGCATGTCCAAGAACTCGTCATTTTTGTGTTTTATGGCCGTTATCATGAGTTATTTCCCATAGTTTTGGGGTTCCAGGGCAATTTAAAAAACACTGGAAGACCCAATACAAGTTTGAGGCTTGATCAAAAACTCGTCATTTTCCTGTTATATGGCCATTTTTATGAGCTATTAACCACATTTTTGGGGTTCTAGGGGGTTTCGCATGGCCCGTAAGACCCTAAACATGTTTGAGAGTTATGACCAAAAACTCGTCATTTTCACATTTTATGGCCGTTTTCATGAGCTTTTTTCCATAGTTTTGGGGATCCAAGGCGATTTACAGGTTTGAGAGTGATGACCAGAAACTCCTCGTTTTTGCGTTATATGGCCATTTTCATGAGTTATTGCCCATAATATTGGGGTTCCAGGGCGATTTAAAATGACCGTAAAACATGATACATGTTTGACGACATGACCAAAAATTCTCCATTTTCATGTTTTAATGCCGTTTTCAGGAGATATTGCCCACAGTTTTGGGGTTCCAAGGCGATTTACATGTTTAAGAGTCATGACCAAGCACTCGTCTTTTTTGCAATTTATGGCAATTTTCATGAGTTATGGACCATATTTTTAGGGTTCCAGGGCGATTTAAAATGACCGCAAGACATGATACATGTTTGAGGGAATGTCCAAAAACTAGTAATTTGTGTTTTATGGCCGTTTTCATGAATTATTGCCCATAGTTTTGGGGGTCCAGGGCGATTTAAAATGACTGTAAGACCCGATACAAGTTTGAGGCTTGATAAAAAACTCATCATTTTCGTGTTATATGGCCGGTTATATGAGCTATTGCCCACATTTTGGGGTTCTAGGGAGATTCACATGGCCCGTAAGACCCGATACATGTTTGAGAGGTATGACCAAAAACTCGTTTCTGCTTTTATGGCTGTTTTCATGAGCTATTGCCCATAGTTTTAGGGTTGCAAGGCGATTTACAGGTTCCAAGGCAATTTACATGTCCGAAAGTCATGACCAAGCACTCATCGTTTTTGCATTTTATGGAATTTTTCATGAGTTATGGCCCATATTTTTGGGGTTCCAGGGCGATTTCAAATGACCGCAAGACACGATACATGTTTAAGGGAAGGACCAAAAACTCGTCATTTTTGTGTTTTATGGCCGTTTTCATGAGTTATAGCCCATAGTTTTCGGATTCCATGGCGATTTAAAATGACTGGAAGACCTGATACAAGTTTTAGGCTTCATCAAAAACTCGTCATTTTCGTGTTTTATGGCCTTTTTTATTATCTATTGACCACATTTTTGGAGTTCTAGGGGGATTCGCATGGCACGTAAGACCCTATACATGTTTGAGAGTTATGACCAAAAACTCGTCGTTTTCACATCTTATGGCCGTTTTCATGAGCTATTGGCCATAGTTTTGGGGATCCAAGGCGATTTACAGGTTTGAGAGTTATGACCAAAAACTCGTCGTTTTTGCGTAATATGGCCATTTTCATGAGTTATTGCCCATAATATTGGGGTTCCAGGGCGATTTAAAATGACCTTAAAACATGATACATGTTTGACGACATGACCAAAAACTCTCCATTTTCATGTTTTAATGCCGTTTTCAGGAGATATTGCCCACAATTTTGGGGTTCCAAGGCTATTTATATGTTTAAGAGTCATGACCAAGCACTCGTCTTTTTTGCAATTTATGGCAATTTTCATGAGTTATGGACCATATTTTTGGGGTTCCAGGGCGATTTAAAATGACCGCAAGACATGATACATGTTTGAGGGAATGTCCAAAAACTAGTAATTTGTGTTTTATGGCCGTTTTCATGAGTTATTGCCCATAGTTTTGGGGGTCCAGGGCGATTTAAAATGACTGTAAGACCCGATACAAGTTTGAGGCTTGATCAAAAAATCATCATTTTCGTGTTATATGGCCGGTTTTATGAGCTATTGCCCATATTTTGGGGTTCTAGGGAGATTCACATGTCCCGTAAGACCCGATACATGTTTGAGAGGTATGACCAAAAACTCGTCGTTTTCGCGTTTTATGGCTGTTTTCATTAGCTATTGCCCATAGTTTTAGGGTTGCAAGGCGATTTACAGGTTCCGAGGTAATTTACATGTTCGAAAGTCATGACCAAGCACTCATCGTTTTTGCATTTTATCTAATTTTTCATGAGTTATGGCCCATATTTTTGGGGTTCCAGGGCGATTTAAAATAACCGCAAGACACGATACATGTTTAAGGGAAGGACCAAAAACTCGTCATTTTTGTGTTTTATGGCCGTTTTCATGAGTTATTTCCCATAGTTTTCGGGTTCCATGGTGATTTAAAATGACTGGAAGACCTGATACAAGTTTGAGGCTTCATAAAAAACTCGTCATTTTCGTGTTTTATGGCCATTTTTATGATCTATTGACCACATTTTTGGAGTTCTAGGGGATTCGCATGGCACGTAAGACCCTATTCATGTTTGAGAGTTATGACCAAAAACTCGTCGTTTCGCGTTATGGCCGTTTTCATGAGCTATTGCCCATAGTTTTGGGGTTCCAAGGCGATTTACGTGTTTGAGAGTTATGACCAAAACTCGTCGTTTTTAATGATTATGCCCATTTTCATGAGTTATTGCCTAAAATATTCGGGTTCTAGGGCGATTTAAAATGACCATAAGACCCGATACATGTTTAAGGGCATAACCATAAACTCTCCATTTTCGTGTTTTATGGTCATTTTCATGAGCAATTGCCCACAGTTTTGGGGTTCCAAGGCGATTTACATGTTTAAGAGTCATGACCAAGCACTCGTCTTTTTTGCAATTTATGGCAATTTTCATGAGTTATGGACCATATTTTTAGGGTTCCAGGGCGATTTAAAATGACCGCAAGACATGATACATGTTTGAGGGAATGTCCAAAAACTAGTAATTTGTGTTTTATGGCCGTTTTCATGAGTTATTGCCCATAGTTTTGGGGGTCCAGGGCGATTTAAAATGACTGTAAGACCCGATACAAGTTTGAGGCTTGATAAAAAACTCATCATTTTCGTGTTATATGTCCGGTTTTATGAGCTATTGCCCACATTTTGGGGTTCTAGGGAGATTCACGTGGCCCGTAAGACCTGATACATGTTTGAGAGGTATGACCAAAAACTCGTCGTTTCGCGTTTTATGGCTGTTTTCATGACCTACTGCCCATAGTTTTAGGGTTGCAAGGCGATTTACAGGTTCCAAGGCAATTTACATGTCCGAAAGTCATGACCAAGCACTCATCGTTTTTGCATTTTATGGAATTTTTCATGAGTTATGGCCCATATTTTTGGGGTTCCAGGGAGATTTAAAATGATCGCAAGACACGATACATGTTTAAGGGAATGACCAAAACTTCGTCATTTTTGTGTTTTATGGCGTTTTCATGAGTTATAGCCCATAGTTTTCGGATTCCATGGCGATTTAAAATGACTGGAAGACCTGATACAAGTTTTAGGCTTCATAAAAAACTCGTCATTTTCGTGTTTTATGGCCTTTTTTATGATCTATTGACCACATTTTTGGAGTTCTAGGGGGATTCGCATGGCACGTAAGACCCTATACATGTTTGAGAGTTATGACCAAAAACTCGTCGTTTTCACATTTTATGGCCGTTTTCATGAGCTATTGGCCATAGTTTTGGGGATCCAAGGCGATTTACAGGTTTGAGAGTTATGACCAAAAACTCGTCGTTTTTGCGTAATATGGCCATTTTCATGAGTTATTGCCCATAATATTGGGGTTCCAGGGCGATTTAAAATGACCTTAAAACATGATACATGTTTGACGACATGACCAAAAACTCTCCATTTTCATGTTTTAATGCCGTTTTCAGGAGATATTGCCCACAGTTTTGGGGTTCCAAGGCTATTTATATGTTTAAGAGTCATGACCAAGCACTCGTCTTTTTTGCAATTTATGGCAATTTTCATGAGTTATGGACCATATTTTTGGGGTTCCAGGGCGATTTAAAATGACCGCAAGACATGATACATGTTTGAGGGAATGTCCAAAAACTAGTAATTTGTGTTTTATGGCCGTTTTCATGAGTTATTGCCCATAGTTTTGGGGGTCCAGGGCGATTTAAAATGACTGTAAGACCCGATACAAGTTTGAGGCTTGATCAAAAACTCATCATTTTCGTGTTATATGGCCGGTTTTATGAGCTATTGCCCATATTTTGGGGTTCTAGGGAGATTCACATGTCCCGTAAGACCCGATACATGTTTGAGAGGTATGACCAAAAACTCGTCGTTTTCGCGTTTTATGGCTGTTTTCATTAGCTATTGCCCATAGTTTTAGGGTTGCAAGGCGATTTACAGGTTCCGAGGTAATTTACATGTTCGAAAGTCATGACCAAGCACTCATCGTTTTTGCATTTTATCTAATTTTTCATGAGTTATGGCCCATATTTTTGGGGTTCCAGGGCGATTTAAAATAACCGCAAGACACGATACATGTTTAAGGGAAGGACCAAAAACTCGTCATTTTTGTGTTTTATGGCCGTTTTCATGAGTTATTTCCCATAGTTTTCGGGTTCCATGGTGATTTAAAATGACTGGAAGACCTGATACAAGTTTGAGGCTTCATAAAAAACTCGTCATTTTCGTGTTTTATGGCCATTTTTATGATCTATTGACCACATTTTTGGAGTTCTAGGGGATTCGCATGGCACGTAAGACCCTATTCATGTTTGAGAGTTATGACCAAAAACTCGTCGTTTTCACATTTTATGGCCGTTTTCATGAGCTATTGGCCATAGTTTTGGGGATCCAAGGCGATTTACAGGTTTGAGAGTTATGACCAAAAACTCGTCGTTTTTGCGTATTATGCCCATTTTCATGAGTTATTGCCTAAAATATTCGGGTTCTAGGGCGATTTAAAATGACCATAAGACCCGATACATGTTTAAGGGCATAACCATAAAATCTCCATTTTCGTGTTTTATGGTCATTTTCATGAGCAATTGCCCATAGTTTTGGGGTTCCAAGGCGATTTACATGTTTAAGAGTCATGACCAAGCACTCGTCGTTTTCGCATTTTATAGCAATTTTCATGAATTATGGACCATATTTTTGGGGTTCCAGGGCGATTTAAAATGACCGCAAGACATGATACATGTTTGAGGGAATGTCCAAAAACTAGTAATTTGTGTTTTATGGACGTTTTCATGAGTTATTGCCCATAGTTTTGGGGGTCTAGGGCGATTTAAAATGACTGTAAGACCCGATACAAGTTTGAGGCTTGATCAAAAACTCATCATTTTCGTGTTATATGGCCGGTTATATGAGCTATTGCCCACATTTTGGGGTTCTAGGGAGATTCACATGGCCCGTAAGACCCGATACATGTTTGAGAGGTATGACCAAAAACTCGTCGTTTTCGCGTTTTATGGCTGTTTTCATGAGCTATTGCCCATAGTTTTAGGGTTGCAAGGCGATTTACAGGTTCCAAGGCAATTTACATGTCCGAAAGTCATGACCAAGCACTCATCGTTTTTGCATTTTATGGAATTTTTCATGAGTTATGGCCCATATTTTTGGGGTTCCAGGGCGATTTCAAATGACCGCAAGACACGATACATGTTTAAGGGAAGGACCAAAAACTCGTCATTTTTGTGTTTTATGGCCGTTTTCATGAGTTATAGCCCATAGTTTTCGGATTCCATGGCGATTTAAAATGACTGGAAGACCTGATACAAGTTTTAGGCTTCATAAAAAACTCGTCATTTTCGTGTTTTATGGCCTTTTTTATGATCTATTGACCACATTTTTGGAGTTCTAGGGGGATTCGCATGGCACGTAAGACCCTATACATGTTTGAGAGTTATGACCAAAAACTCGTCGTTTTCACATTTTATGGCCGTTTTCATGAGCTATTGGCCATAGTTTTGGGGATCCAAGGCGATTTACAGGTTTGAGAGTTATGACCAAAAACTCGTCGTTTTTGCGTAATATGGCCATTTTCATGAGTTATTGCCCATAATATTGGGGTTCCAGGGCGATTTAAAATGACCTTAAAACATGATACATGTTTGAAGACATGACCAAAAACTCTCCATTTTCATGTTTTAATGCCGTTTTTCAGGAGATATTGCCCACAGTTTTGGGGTTCCAAGGCTATTTATATGTTTAAGAGTCATGACCAAGCACTCGTCTTTTTTGCAATTTATGGCAATTTTCATGAGTTATGGACCATATTTTTGGGGTTCCAGGGCGATTTAAAATGACCGCAAGACATGATACATGTTTGAGGAATGTCCAAAACTAGTAATTTGTGTTTTATGGCCGTTTTCATGAGTTATTGCCCATAGTTTTGGGGGGTCCAGGCGATTTAAAATGACTGTAAGACCCGATACAAGTTTGAGGCTTGATCAAAACTCATCATTTTCGTGTTATATGGCCGGTTTTATGAGCTATTGCCCATATTTTGGGGTTCTAGGGAGATTCACATGTCCCGTAAGACCCGATACATGTTTGAGAGGTATGACCAAAAACTCGTCGTTTTCGCGTTTTATGGCTGTTTTCATTAGCTATTGCCCATAGTTTTAGGGTTGCAAGGCGATTTACAGGTTCCGAGGTAATTTACATGTTCGAAAGTCATGACCAAGCACTCATCGTTTTTGCATTTTATCTAATTTTTCATGAGTTATGGCCCATATTTTTGGGGTTCCAGGGCGATTTAAAATAACCGCAAGACACGATACATGTTTAAGGGAAGGACCAAAAACTCGTCATTTTTGTGTTTTATGGCCGTTTTCATGAGTTATTTCCCATAGTTTTTGGGTTCCATGGTGATTTAAAATGACTGGAAGACCTGATACAAGTTTTAGGCTTCATAAAAAACTCGTCATTTTCGTGTTTTATGGCCATTTTTATGATCTATTGACCACATTTTTGGAGTTCTAGGGGATTCGCATGGCACGTAAGACCCTATTCATGTTTGAGAGTTATGACCAAAAACTCGTCGTTTTCGCGTTTACGGCCGTTTTCATGAGCTATTGCCCATAGTTTTGGGGTTCCAAGGCGATTTACAGGTTTGAGAGTTATGACCAAAAACTCGTCGTTTTTGCGTATTATGCCCATTTTCATGAGTTATTGCCTAAAATATTCGGGTTCTAGGGCGATTTAAAATGACCATAAGACCCGATACATGTTTAAGGGCATAACCATAAACTCTCCATTTTCGTGTTTTATGGTCATTTTCATGAGCAATTGCCCATAGTTTTGGGGTTCTAAGGCGATTTACATGTTTAAGAGTCATGACCAAGCACTCGTCGTTTTCGCATTTTATAGCAATTTTCATGAATTATGGACCATATTTTTGGGGTTCCAGGGCGATTTAAAATGACCGCAAGACATGATACATGTTTGAGGGAATGTCCAAAAACTAGTAATTTGTGTTTTATGGACGTTTTCATGAGTTATTGCCCATAGTTTTGGGGGTCTAGGGCGATTTAAAATGACTGTAAGACCCGATACAAGTTTGAGGCTTGATCAAAAACTCATCATTTTCGTGTTATATGGCCGGTTATATGAGCTATTTCCCACATTTTGGGGTTCTAGGGAGATTCACATGGCCCGTAAGACCCGATACATGTTTGAGAGGTATGACCAAAAACTCGTCGTTTTCGCGTTTTATGGCTGTTTTCATGAGCTATTGCCCATAGTTTTAGGGTTGCAAGGCGATTTACAGGTTCCAAGGCAATTTACATGTCCGAAAGTCATGACCAAGCACTCATCGTTTTTGCATTTTATGGAATTTTTCATGAGTTATGGCCCATATTTTTGGGGTTCCAGGGCGATTTCAAATGACCGCAAGACACGATACATGTTTAAGGGAAGGACCAAAAACTCGTCATTTTTGTGTTTTATGGCCATTTTCATGAGTTATAGCCCATAGTTTTCGGATTCCATGGCGATTTAAAATGACTGGAAGACCTGATACAAGTTTTAGGCTTCATAAAAAACTCGTCATTTTCGTGTTTTATGGCCTTTTTTATGATCTATTGACCACATTTTTGGAGTTCTAGGGGGATTCGCATGGCACGTAAGACCCTATACATGTTTGAGAGTTATGACCAAAAACTCGTCGTTTTCACATTTTATGGCCGTTTTCATGAGCTATTGCCCATAGTTTTGGGGTTCCAAGGCGATTTACAGGTTTGAGAGTTATGACCAAAAACTCGTCGTTTTTGCGTATTATGGCCATTTTCATGAGTTATTGCCCATAATATTGGGGTTCCAGGGCGATTTAAAATGACCGTAAAACATGATACATGTTTGACGACATGACCAAAAACTCTCCATTTTCATGTTTTAATGCCGTTTTCAGGAGATATTGCCCACAGTTTTGGGGTTCCAAGGCTATTTATATGTTTAAGAGTCATGACCAAGCACTCGTCTTTTTTGCAATTTATGGCAATTTTCATGAGTTATGGACCATATTTTTGGGGTTCCAGGGCGATTTAAAATGACCGCAAGACATGATACATGTTTGAGGGAATGTCCAAAAACTAGTAATTTGTGTTTTATGGCCGTTTTTCATGAGTTATTGCCCATAGTTTTGGGGTTCCAGGGCGATTTAAAATGACTGTAAGACCCTATACATGTTTGAGATTTATGACCAAAAACTCATCGTTTTCGCGTATTATGGCCGTTTTCATGAGCTATTGCCCATAGTTTTGGGGTTCCAAGGCGATTTATAGGTTCCGAGGTAATTTACATGTTCGAAAGTCATGACCAAGCACTCATCGTTTTTGCATTTTATCTAATTTTTCATGAGTTATGGCCCATATTTTTGGGGTTCCAGGGCGATTTAAAATAACCGCAAGACACGATACATGTTTAAGGGAAGGACCAAAAACTCGTCATTTTTGTGTTTTATGGCCGTTTTCATGAGTTATTTCCCATAGTTTTCGGGTTCCATGGTGATTTAAAATGACTGGAAGACCTGATACAAGTTTGAGGCTTCATAAAAAACTCGTCATTTTCGTGTTTTATGGCCATTTTTATGATCTATTGACCACATTTTTGGAGTTCTAGGGGATTCGCATGGCACGTAAGACCCTATTCATGTTTGAGAGTTATGACCAAAAACTCGTCGTTTTCGCGTTTACGGCCGTTTTCATGAGCTATTGCCCATAGTTTTGGGGTTCCAAGGCGATTTACAGGTTTGAGAGTTATGACCAAAAACTCGTCGTTTTTGCGTATTATGCCCATTTTCATGAGTTATTGCCTAAAATATTCGGGTTCTAGGGCGATTTAAAATGACCATAAGACCCGATACATGTTTAAGGGCATAACCATAAACTCTCCATTTTCGTGTTTTATGGTCATTTTCATGAGCAATTGCCCATAGTTTTGGGGTTCTAAGGCGATTTACATGTTTAAGAGTCATGACCAAGCACTCGTCGTTTTCGCATTTTATTGCAATTTTCATGAATTATGGACCATATTTTTGGGGTTCCAGGGCGATTTAAAATGACCGCAAGACATGATACATGTTTGAGGGAATGTCCAAAAACTAGTAATTTGTGTTTTATGGACGTTTTCATGAGTTATTGCCCATAGTTTTGGGGTCTAGGCGATTTAAAATGACTGTAAGACCCGATACAAGTTTGAGGCTTGATCAAAACTCATCATTTTCGTGTTATATGGCCGTTATATGAGCTATTGCCCACATTTTGGGGTTCTAGGGAGATTCACATGGCCGTAAGACCCGATACATGTTTGAGAGGTATGACCAAAACTCGTTTTCGCGTTTTATGGCTGTTTTCATGAGCTATTGCCCATAGTTTTAGGGTTGCAAGGCGATTTACAGGTTCCAAGGCAATTTACATGTCCAAAGTCATGACCAAGCACTCATCGCTTTTTGCATTTTATGGAATTTTTCATGAGTTATGGCCCATATTTTTGGGGTTCCAGGGCGATTTCAAATGACCGCAAGACACGATACATGTTTAAGGGAAGGACCAAAAACTCGTCATTTTTGTGTTTTATGGCCGTTTTCATGAGTTATAGCCCATAGTTTTCGGATTCCATGGCGATTTAAAATGACTGGAAGACCTGATACAAGTTTTAGGCTTCATAAAAAACTCGTCATTTTCGTGTTTTATGGCCTTTTTTATGATCTATTGACCACATTTTTGGAGTTCTAGGGGGATTCGCATGGCACGTAAGACCCTATACATGTTTGAGAGTTATGACCAAAAACTCGTCGTTTTACATTTTATGGCCGTTTTCATGAGCTATTGGCCATAGTTTTGGGGATCCAAGGCGATTTACTGGTTTGAGAGTTATGACCAAAAACTCGTCGTTTTTTGCGTAATATGGCCATTTTCATGAGTTATTGCCCATAATATTGGGGTTCCAGGGCGATTTAAAATGACCTTAAAACATGATACATGTTTGACGACATGACCAAAAACTCTCCATTTTCATGTTTTAATGCCGTTTTCAGGAGATATTGCCCACAGTTTTGGGGTTCCAAGGCTATTTATATGTTTAAGAGTCATGACCAAGCACTCGTCTTTTTTGCAATTTATGGCAATTTTCATGAGTTATGGACCATATTTTTGGGGTTCCAGGGCGATTTAAAATGACCGCAAGACATGATACATGTTTGAGGGAATGTCCAAAAACTAGTAATTTGTGTTTTATGGCCGTTTTCATGAGTTATTGCCCATAGTTTTGGGGGTCCAGGGCGATTTAAAATGACTGTAAGACCCGATACAAGTTTGAGGCTTGATCAAAAACTCATCATTTTCGTGTTATATGGCCGGTTTTATGAGCTATTGCCCATATTTTGGGGTTCTAGGGAGATTCACATGGCCCGTAAGACCCGATACATGTTTGAGAGGTATGACCAAAAACTCGTCGTTTTCGCGTTTTATGGCTGTTTTCATTAGCTATTGCCCATAGTTTTAGGGTTGCAAGGCGATTTACAGGTTCCGAGGCAATTTACATGTTCGAAAGTCATGACCAAGCACTCATCGTTTTTGCATTTTATGGAATTTTTCATGAGTTATGGCCCATATTTTTGGGGTTCCAGGGCGATTTAAAATAACCGCAAGACACGATACATGTTTAAGGGAAGGACCAAAAACTCGTCATTTTGTGTTTTATGGCCGTTTTCATGAGTTATTTCCCATAGTTTTCGGGTTCCATGGTGATTTAAAATGATGGAAGACCCGATACAAGTTTGAGGCTTGATAAAAAACGCGTCATTTTCGTGTTATATGGCCATTTTTATGATCTATTGACCTCATTTTTGGTGTTCTAGGGGGATTCGCATGGCACGTAAGACCCTATTCATGTTTGAGAGTTATGACCAAAAACTCGTCGTTTTCGCGTTTTATGGCCGTTTTCATGAGCTATTGCCCATAGTTTTGGGGTTCCAAGGCGATTTACAGGTTTGAGAGTTATGACCAAAAACTCGTCGTTTTTGCGTATTATGCCCATTTTCATGAGTTATTGCCTAAAATATTCGGGTTCTAGGGCGATTTAAAATGACCATAAGACCCGATACATGTTTAAGGGCATAACCATAAACTCTCCATTTTCGTGTTTTATGGTCATTTTCATGAGCAATTGCCCATAGTTTTGGGGTTCTAAGGCGATTTACATGTTTAAGAGTCATGACCAAGCACTCGTCGTTTTCGCATTTTATAGCAATTTTCATGAATTATGGACCATATTTTTGGGGTTCCAGGGCGATTTAAAATGACCGCAAGACATGATACATGTTTGAGGGAATGTCCAAAAACTAGTAATTTGTGTTTTATGGACGTTTTCATGAGTTATTGCCCATAGTTTTGGGGGTCTAGGGCGATTTAAAATGACTGTAAGACCCGATACAAGTTTGAGGCTTGATCAAAAACTCATCATTTTCGTGTTATATGGCCGGTTATATGAGCTATTGCCCACATTTTGGGGTTCTAGGGAGATTCACATGGCCCGTAAGACCCGATACATGTTTGAGAGGTATGACCAAAAACTCGTCGTTTTCGCGTTTTATGGCTGTTTTCATGAGCTATTGCCCATAGTTTTAGGGTTGCAAGGCGATTTACAGGTTCCAAGGCAATTTACATGTCCGAAAGTCATGACCAAGCACTCATCGTTTTTGCATTTTATGGAATTTTTCATGAGTTATGGCCCATATTTTTGGGGTTCCAGGGCGATTTCAAATGACCGCAAGACACGATACATGTTTAAGGGAAGGACCAAAAACTCGTCATTTTTGTGTTTTATGGCCGTTTTCATGAGTTATAGCCCATAGTTTTCGGATTCCATGGCGATTTAAAATGACTGGAAGACCTGATACAAGTTTTAGGCTTCATAAAAAACTCGTCATTTTCGTGTTTTATGGCCTTTTTTATGATCTATTGACCACATTTTTGGAGTTCTAGGGGGATTCGCATGGCACGTAAGACCCTATACATGTTTGAGAGTTATGACCAAAAACTCGTCGTTTTCACATTTTATGGCCGTTTTCATGAGCTATTGGCCATAGTTTTGGGGATCCAAGGCGATTTACAGGTTTGAGAGTTATGACCAAAAACTCGTCGTTTTTGCGTAATATGGCCATTTTCATGAGTTATTGCCCATAATATTGGGGTTCCAGGGCGATTTAAAATGACCTTAAAACATGATACATGTTTGAGGGCATGTCCAAAAACTCTCCATTTTCATGTTTTAATGGTCATTTTCAGGAGATATTGCCCACAGTTTTGGGGTTCCAAGGCTATTTATATGTTTAAGAGTCATGACCAAGCACTCGTCTTTTTTGCAATTTATGGCAATTTTCATGAGTTATGGACCATATTTTTGGGGTTCCAGGGCGATTTAAAATGACCGCAAGACATGATACATGTTTGAGGGAATGTCCAAAAACTAGTAATTTGTGTTTTATGGCCGTTTTCATGAGTTATTGCCCATAGTTTTGGGGGTCCAGGGCGATTTAAAATGACTGTAAGACCCGATACAAGTTTGAGGCTTGATCAAAAACTCATCATTTTCGTGTTATATGGCCGGTTTTATGAGCTATTGCCCATATTTTGGGGTTCTAGGGAGATTCACATGGCCCGTAAGACCCGATACATGTTTGAGAGGTATGACCAAAAACTCGTCGTTTTCGCGTTTTATGGCTGTTTTCATTAGCTATTGCCCATAGTTTTAGGGTTGCAAGGCGATTTACAGGTTCCGAGGCAATTTACATGTTCGAAAGTCATGACCAAGCACTCATCGTTTTTGCATTTTATGGAATTTTTCATGAGTTATGGCCCATATTTTTGGGGTTCCAGGGCGATTTAAAATAACCGCAAGACACGATACATGTTTAAGGGAAGGACCAAAAACTCGTCATTTTTGTGTTTTATGGCCGTTTTCATGAGTTATTTCCCATAGTTTTCGGGTTCCATGGTGATTTAAAATGACTGGAAGACCTGATACAAGTTTGAGGCTTCATAAAAAACTCGTCATTTTCGTGTTTTATGGCCATTTTTATGATCTATTGACCACATTTTTGGAGTTCTAGGGGATTCGCATGGCACGTAAGACCCTATTCATGTTTGAGAGTTATGACCAAAAACTCGTCGTTTTCGCGTTTACGGCCGTTTTCATGAGCTATTGCCCATAGTTTTGGGGTTCCAAGGCGATTTACAGGTTTGAGAGTTATGACCAAAACTAAATCGTTTTTGCGTATTATGCCCATTTTCATGAGTTATTGCCTAAAATATTCGGGTTCTAGGGCGATTTAAAATGACCATAAGACCCGATACATGTTTAAGGGCATAACCATAAACTCTCCATTTTCGTGTTTTATGGTCATTTTCATGAGCAATTGCCCATAGTTTTGGGGTTCTAAGGCGATTTACATGTTTAAGAGTCATGACCAAGCACTCGTCGTTTTCGCATTTTATAGCAATTTTCATGAATTATGGACCATATTTTTGGGGTTCGAGGCGATTTAAAATGACCGCAAGACATGATACATGTTTGAGGGAATGTCCAAAACTAGTAATTTGTGTTTTATGGCCGTTTTCATGAGTTATTGCCCATAGTTTTGGGGTCTAGGCGATTTAAAATGACTTTAAGACCCGATACAAGTTTGAGGCTTGATCAAAAACTCATCATTTTCGTGTTATATGGCCGGTTTTATGAGCTATTGCCCATATTTTGGGGTTCTAGGGAGATTCACATGGCCCGTAAGACCCGATACATGTTTGAGAGGTATGACCAAAAACTCGTCGTTTTCGCGTTTTATGGCTGTTTTCATTAGCTATTGCCCATAGTTTTAGGGTTGCAAGGCGATTTACAGGTTCCGAGGCAATTTACATGTTCGAAAGTCATGACCAAGCACTCATCGTTTTTGCATTTTATGGAATTTTTCATGAGTTATGGCCCATATTTTTGGGGTTCCAGGGCGATTTAAAATAACCGCAAGACACGATACATGTTTAAGGGAAGGACCAAAAACTCGTCATTTTTGTGTTTTATGGCCGTTTTCATGAGTTATAGCCCATAGTTTTCGGATTCCATGGCGATTTAAAATGACTGGAAGACCTGATACAAGTTTTAGGCTTCATAAAAAACTCGTCATTTTCGTGTTTTATGGCCTTTTTTATGATCTATTGACCACATTTTTGGAGTTCTAGGGGGATTCGCATGGCACGTAAGACCCTATACATGTTTGAGAGTTATGACCAAAAACTCGTCGTTTTCACATTTTATGGCCGTTTTCATGAGCTATTGGCCATAGTTTTGGGGATCCAAGGCGATTTACTGAGTTTGAGAGTTATGACCAAAAACTCGTCGTTTTTGCGTAATATGGCCATTTTCATGAGTTATTGCCCATAATATTGGGGTTCCAGGGCGATTTAAAATGACCTTAAAACATGATACATGTTTGACGACATGACCAAAAACTCTCCATTTTCATGTTTTAATGGTCATTTTCATGAGCAATTGCCCATAGTTTTGGGGTTCCAAGGCGATTTATATGTTTAAGAGTCATGACCAAGCACTCGTCTTTTTTGCAATTTATGGCAATTTTCATGAGTTATGGACCATATTTTTGGGGTTCCAGGGCGATTTAAAATGACCGCAAGACATGATACATGTTTGAGGGAATGTCCAAAAACTAGTAATTTGTGTTTTATGGCCGTTTTCATGAGTTATTGCCCATAGTTTTGGGGGTCCAGGGCGATTTAAAATGACTGTAAGACCCGATACAAGTTTGAGGCTTGATAAAAAACTCATCATTTTCGTGTTATATGGCCGGTTTTATGAGCTACTGCCCACATTTTGGGGTTCTAGGGAGATTCACATGGCCCGTAAGACCTGATACATGTTTGAGAGGTATGACCAAAAACTCGTCGTTTTCGCGTTTTATGGCTGTTTTCATGAGCTATTGCCCATAGTTTTAGGGTTGCAAGGCGATTTACAGGTTCCAAGGCAATTTACATGTTCGAAAGTCATGACCAAGCACTCATCGTTTTTGCATTTTATGGAATTTTTCATGAGTTATGGCCCATATATTTGGGGTTCCAGGGCGATTTAAAATAACCGCAAGACACGATACATGTTTAAGGGAAGGACCAAAAACTCGTCATTTTTGTGTTTTATGGCCGTTTTCATGAGTTATTGCCCATAGTTTTCGGGTTCCATGGCGATTTAAAATGACTGGAAGACCTGATACAAGTTTGAGGCTTCATAAAAAACTCGTCATTTTCGTGTTTTATGGCCATTTTTATGATCTATTGACCACATTTTTGGAGTTCTAGGGGGATTCGCATGGCACGTAAGACCCTATTCATGTTTGAGAGTTATGACCAAAAACTCGTCGTTTTCGCGTTTTATGGCCGTTTTCATGAGCTATTGCCCATAGTTTTGGGGTTCCAAGGCGATTTACAGGTTTGAGAGTTATGACCAAAAACTCGTCGTTTTTGCGTATTATGCCCATTTTCATGAGTTATTGCCTAAAATATTCGGGTTCTAGGGCGATTTAAAATGACCATAAGACCCGATACATGTTTAAGGGCATAACCATAAACTCTCCATTTTCGTGTTTTATGGTCATTTTCATGAGCAATTGCCCATAGTTTTGGGGTTCCAAGGCGATTTACATGTTTAAGAGTCATGATCAAGCACTCGTCGTTTTTGCATTTTATAGCAATTTTCATGAGTTATGGACCATATTTTTGGGGTTCCAGGGCGATTTAAAATGACCGCAAGACATGATACATGTTTGAGGGAATGTCCAAAAACTTGTAATTTGTGTTTTATGGCCGTTTTCATGAGTTATTGCCCATAGTTTTGGGGTTCCAGGGCGATTTAAAATGACTGTAAGACCCGATACAAGTTTGAGGCTTGATCAAAAACTCATCATTTTCGTGTTATATGGCCGGTTTTATGAGCTATTGCCCACATTTTGGGGTTCTAGGGAGATTCACATGGCCCGTAAGACCCGATACATGTTTGAGAGGTATGACCAAAAACTCGTCGTTTTCGCGTTTTATGGCTGTTTTCATGAGCTATTGCCCATAGTTTTAGGGTTGCAAGGCGATTTACAGGTTCCAAGGCAATTTACATGTTGGAAAGTCATGACCAAGCACTCATCGTTTTTGCATTTTATGGAATTTTTCATGAGTTATGGCCCATATTTTTGGGGTTCCAGGGCAATTTAAAATGACCGCAAGACACGATACATGTTTGAGGGAATGACCAAAAACTCGTCATTTTTGTGTTTTATGGCCGTTTTCATGAGTTATTGCCCATAGTTTTTGGGTTCCATGGCGATTTAAAATGACTGGAAGACCTGATACAAGTTTGAGGCTTCATCAAAAACTCGTCATTTTCATGTTTTATGGCCATTTTTATGAGCTATTGACCACATTTTTGGGGTTCTAGGGGGATTCGCATGGCACGTAAGACCCGATACATGTTTGAGAGTTATGACCAAAAACTCGTCATTTTTTCTATGGCCGTTTTCATGAGCTATTGCCCATAGTTTTGGGGTTCCAAGGCGATTTACAGGTCTAAGAGTTATGACCAAAAACTCGTCGGTTTTGCTTATTATGGCCATTTTCATGAGTTATTGCCTATAATATTCGGGTTCTAGGGCGATTTAAAATGACCCTAAGACCCGATACATGTTTAAGGGCATAACCATAAACTCTCCATTTTCGTGTTTTATGGTCATTTTCATGAGCAATTGCCCATAGTTTTGGGATTCCAAGGCGATTTACATGTTTAAGAGTAATGACCAAGCACTCGTCGTTTTTGCATTTGATGGTAATTTTCATGAGTTATGGACCATATTTTTGGGGTTCCAGGGCGATTTAAAATGACCGCAAGACATGATACATGTTTGAGGGAATGTCCAAAAACTAGTAATTTGTGTTTTATGGCCGTTTTCATGAGTTATTGCCCATAGTTTTGGGGGTCCAGGGCGATTTAAAATGACTGTAAGACCCGATACAAGTTTGAGGCTTGATCAAAAACTCATCATTTTCGTGTTATATGGCCGGTTTTATGAGCTATTGCCCACATTTTGGGGTTCTAGGGAGATTCACATGGCCCGTAAGACCCGATACATGTTTGAGAGGTATGACCAAAAACTCGTCGTTTTCGCGTTTTATGGCTGTTTTCATGAGCTATTGCCCTTAGTTTTAGGATTACAAGGCGATTTACAGGTTCCAAGGCAATTTACATGTCCGAAAGTCATGACCAAGCACTCATCGTTTTTGCATTTTATGGAATTTTTCATGAGTTATGGCCCATATTTTTGGGGTTCCAGGGCGATGTAAAATGACCGGAAGACACGATACATGTTTAAGGGAATGACCAAAAAGTCGTCATTTTTGTGTTTTATGGCCGTTTTCATGAGTTATTGCCCATAGTTTTCGGGTTCCATGGCGATTTAAAATGACTGGAAGACCTGATACAAGTTTGAGGCTTCATCAAAAACTCGTCATTTTCGTGTTTTATGGCCATTTTTATGAGCTATTGACCACATTTTTTGGGTTCTAGGGGGATTCGCATGGCACGTAAGACCCTATTCATGTTTGAGAGTTATGACCAAACACTCGTCGTTTTCACGTTTTATGGCCGTTTTCATGAGCTATTGCCCATAGTTTTGGGGTTCCAAGGCGATTTACAGGTTTGAGAGTTATGACCAAAAACTCGTCGTTTTTGCGTATTATGGCCATTTTCATGAGTTATTGCTTATAATATTCGGGTTCTAGGGCAATTTAAAATGACCCTAAGACCCGATACATGTTTAAGGGCATAACCATAAACTCTCCATTTTCGTGTTTTATGGTCATTTTCATGAGCAATTGCCCATAGTTTTGGGATTCCAAGGCGATTTACATGTTTAAGAGTCATGACCAAGCACTCGTCGTTTTTGCATTTTATGGCAATTTTCATGAGTTATGGACCATATTTTTGGGGTTCCAGGGCCATTTAAAATGACCGCAAGACATGATACATGTTTGAGGGAATGTCCAAAAACTAGTAATTTGTGTTTTATGGCCGTTTTCATGAGTTATTGCCCATAGTTTTGAGGGTCCAGGGCGATTTAAAATGACTTTAAGACCCAATACAAGTTTGAGGCTTGATCAAAAACTCATCATTTTCGTGTCATATGGCCGTTTTTATGAGCTATTGCCCACATTTTGGGGTTCTAGGTAGATTCACATGGCCCGTAAGACCCGATACATGTTTGAGAGGTATGACCAAAAACTCGTCGTTTACGCGTTTTATGGCTGTTTTCATGAGCTATTGCCCATAGTTTTAGGGTTGCAAGGCGACTTACAGGTTCCAAGGCAATTTACATGTTGGAAAGTCATGACCAAGCACTCATCGTTTTTGCATTTTATGGAATTTTTCATGAGTTATGGCCCATATTTTTGGGGTTCCAGGGCGATTTAAAATGACCGCAAGACATGATACATGTTTGAGGGAATGACCAAAACTCGTCATTTTGTGTTTTATGGCCGTTTTCATGAGTTATTGCCCATAGTTTTCGGGTTCCATGGCGATTTAAAATGACTGGAAGACCTGATACAAGTTTGAGGCTTCATAAAAAACTCGTCATTTTCGTGTTTTATGGCCATTTTTATGAGCTATTGACCACATTTTTGGGGTTCTAGGGGGATTCGCATGGCACGTAAGACCCTATTCATGTTTGCGAGTTATGACCAAAAACTCGTCGTTTTCGCGTTTTATGGCCGTTTTCATGAGCTATTGCCCATAGTTTTGGGGTTCCAAGGCGATTTACAGGTTTGAGAGTTATGACCAAAAACTTCGCCATTTTCATGAGTTATTCCCTATAATATTCGGGTCCCACGGCGATTTCAAATGACCCTAAGACCCGATACACGTTTAAGGGCATAACCATAAACTCTCCATTTTCGTGTTTTATGGTCATTTTCATGAGCAATTGCCCATAGTTTTGGGGTTCCAAGGCGATTTACATGTTTAAGAGTCATGACCAAGCACTCGTCGTTTTTGCATTTAATGGCAATTTTCATGAGTTATGGACCATATTTTTGGGGTTCCAGGGCGATTTAAAATGACCGCAAGACATGATACATGTTAGAGGGAATGTCCAAAAACTTGTCATTTTTGTGTTTTATGGCCGTTTTCATGAGTTATTGCCCATAGTTTTGAGGGTCCAGGGAGATTTAAAATGACTTTAAGACCCAATACAAGTTTGAGGCTTCATCAAAAACTCATCATTTTCGTGTCATATGGCCGTTTTTATGAGCTATTGCCCACATTTTGGGGTTCTAGGTAGATTCACATGGCCCGTAAGGCCCGATACATGCTTGAGAGGTATGACCAAAAACTCGTCGTTTACGCGTTTTATGGCTGTTTTCATGAGCTATTGCCCATAGTTTTAGGGTTGCAAGGCGACTTACAGGTTCCAAGGCAATTTACATGTTGGAAAGTCATGACCAAGCACTCATCGTTTTTGCATTTTATGGAATTTTTCATGAGTTATGGCCCATATTTTTGGGGTTCCAGGGCGATTTAAAATGACCGCAAGACATGATACATGTTCGAGGGAATGACCAAAAACTGGTCATTTTTGTGTTTTATGGCCGTTTTCATGAGTTATTGCCCATAGTTTTCGGGTTCCATGGCGATTTAAAATGACTGGAAGACCTGATACAAGTTTGAGGCTTCATCAAAACTCGTCATTTCGTGTTTTATGGCCATTTTATGAGCTATTGACCACATTTTGGGGTTCTAGGGGGGATTCGCATGGCACGTAAGACCCTATTCATGTTTGCGAGTTATGACTAAAAACTCGACGTTTTCGCGTTTTATGGCCGTTTGCATGAGCTATTGCCCACTGTTTAGGGGTTCCAGGGCAATTTACATGTTTGAGAGATATAACCAAAAACTCATCGTTTTTTGCATTTCATGGCCATTTTCATGAGTTATTGCCTATAATATTCGGGTTCTAGGGCGATTTAAAATGACCCTAAGACCCGATACATGTTTAAGGGCATAACCATAAACTCTCCATTTTCGTGTTTTATGGTCATTTTCATGAGCAATTGCCCATAGTTTTGGGATTCCAAGGCGATTTACATGTTTAAGAGTCATGACCAAGCACTCGTCGTTTTTGCATTTTATGGCAATTTTCATGAGTTATGGACCATATTTTTGGGGTTCCAGGGCGATTTAAAATGACCGCAAGACATGATACATGTTTGAGGGAATGTCCAAAAACTAGTAATTTGTGTTTTATGGCCGTTTTCATGAGTTATTGCCCATAGTTTTGGGGTTCCAGGGCGATTTAAAATGACTGTAAGACCCGATACAAGTTTGAGGCTTGATCAAAATCTCATCATTTTCGTGTTATATGGCCGGTTTTATGAGCTATTGCCCACATTTTGGGGTTCTAGGGAGATTCACATGGCGTAAGACCCGATACATGTTTGAGAGGTATGACCAAAAACTCGTTTTTCGTTTTATGGCTGTTTTCATGAGCTATTGCCCATAGTTTTAGGGTTGCAAGGCGATTTGAGTTCCAAGGCAATTTACATGTGGAAAGTCATGACCAAGCACTCATCGTTTTGCATTTTATGGAATTTTCATGAGTTATGGCCCATATTTTTGGGGTTCGAGGCGATTTAAATGACCGCAAGACATGATACATGTTTAAGGAATGACCAAAACTGGTCATTTTGTGTTTTATGGCCGTTTTCATGAGTTATTGCCCATAGTTTTCGGGTTCCATGGCGATTTAAAATGACTGGAAGACCTGATACAAGTTTGAGGCTTCATCAAAAACTCGTCATTTTCGTGTTTTATGGCCATTTTTATGAGCTATTGACCACATTTTTGGGGTTCTAGGGGGATTCGCATGGCACGTAAGACCCTATTCATGTTTGAGAGGTATGACCAAACACTCGTCGTTTTCGCGTTTTATGGCCGGCTTCATGAGCTATTGCCCATAGTTTTGGGGTTCCAAGGCGATTTACAGGTTTGAGAGTTATGACCAAAAACTCGCCGTTTTTGCGTATTATGGCCATTTTCATGAGTTATTGCATATAATATTCGGGTTCTAGGGCGATTTAAAATGACCCTAAGAACCGATACATGTTTAAGGGCATAACCATAAACTCTCCATTTTCGTGTTTTATGGTCATTTTCAAGAGCAATTGCCCATAGTTTTGGGATTCCAAGGCGATTTACATGTTTAAGAGTCATGACCAAGCACTCGTCGTTTTTGCATTTTATGGCAATTTTCATGAGTTATGGACCATATTTTTGGGGTTCCAGGGCGATTTAAAATGACCGCAAGACATGATACATGTTTGAGGGAATGTCCAAAAACTAGTAATTTGTGTTTTATGGCCGTTTTCATGAGTTATTGCCCATAGTTTTGGGGTTCCAGGAGATTTAAAATGACTTAAGACCCAATACAAGTTTGAGGCTTGATCAAAACTCATCATTTCGTGTTATATGGCCGTTTTTATGAGCTATTGCCCACATTTTGGGGTTCTAGGTAGATTCACATGGCCCGTAAGACCCGATACATGTTTGATAGGTATGACCAAAAACTCGTCGTTTACGCGTTTTATGGCTGTTTTCATGAGCTATTGCCCATAGTTTTAGGGTTGCAAGGCGACTTACAGGTTCCAAGGCAATTTACATGTTGGAAAGTCATGACCAAGCACTCATCGTTTTTGCATTTTATGGAATTTTTCATGAGTTATGGCCCATATTTTTGGGGTTCCAGGGCGATTTAAAATGACCGCAAGACATGATACATGTTCGAGGGAATGACCAAAAACTGGTCATTTTTGTGTTTTATGGCCGTTTTCATGAGTTATTGCCCATAGTTTTCGGGTTCCATGGCGATTTAAAATGACTGGAAGACCTGATACAAGTTTGAGGCTTCATCAAAAACTCGTCATTTTCGTGTTTTATGGCCATTTTTATGAGCTATTGACCACATTTTTGGGGTTCTAGGGGGATTCGCATGGCACGTAAGACCCTATTCATGTTTGCGAGTTATGACTAAAAACTCGACGTTTTCGCGTTTTATGGCCGTTTTCATGAGCTATTGCCCATAGTTTTGGGGTTCCAAGGCGATTTACAGGTTTGAGAGTTATGACCAAAAACTCGTCGTTTTTGCGTATTATGGCCATTTTCATGAGTTATTGCCTATAATATTCGGGTTCTAGGGCGATTTAAAATGACCCTAAGACCCGATACACGTTTAAGGGCATAACCATAAACTCTCCGTTTTCGTGTTTTATGGTCATTTTCATGAGCAATTGCCCATAGTTTTGGGGTTCCAAGGCGATTTACATGTTTAAGAGTCATGACCAAGCACTCGTCGTTTTTGCATTTAATGGCAATTTTCATGAGTTATGGACCATATTTTTGGGGTTCCAGGGCGATTTAAAATGACCGCAAGACATGATACATGTTAGAGGGAATGTCCAAAACTAGTAATTTGTGTTTTATGGCGTTTTCATGAGTTATTGCCCATAGTTTTGGGGTCCAGGCGATTTAAAATGACTTAAGACCCAATACAAGTTTGAGGCTTGATCAAAAACTCATCATTTTCGTGTTATATGGCCGTTTTATGAGCTATTGCCCACATTTTGGGGTTCTAGGTAGATTCACATGGCCGTAAGACCCGATACATGTTTGAGAGGTATGACCAAAAACTTCGTTTACGCGTTTTATGGCTGTTTTCATGAGCTATTGCCCATAGTTTTAGGGTTGCAAGGCGACTTACAGGTTCCAAGGCAATTTACATGTTGGAAAGTCATGACCAAGCACTCATCGTTTTTGCATTTTATGGAATTTTTCATGAGTTATGGCCCATATTTTTGGGGTTCCAGGGCGATTTAAAATGACCGCAAGACATGATACATGTTTAGGAATGACCAAAAACTGGTCATTTTGTGTTTTATGGCGTTTTCATGAGTTATTGCCCATAGTTTTCGGGTTCCATGGCGATTTAAAATGACTGAAGACCTGATACAAGTTTGAGGCTTCATCAAAAACTCGTCATTTTCGTGTTTTATGGCCATTTTTATGAGCTATTGACCACATTTTTGGGGTTCTAGGGGGATTCGCATGGCATGTAAGACCCTATTCATGTTTGCGAGTTATGACTAAAAACTCGACGTTTTCGCATTTTATGGCCGTTTTCATGAGCTATTGCCCATAGTTTTGGGGTTCCAAGGCGATTTACAGGTTTGAGAGTTATGACCAAAAACTCGTCGTTTTTGCGTATTATGGCCATTTTCATGAGTTATTGCCTATAATATTCGGGTTCTAGGGCGATTTAAAATGACCCTAAGACCCGATACACGTTTAAGGGCATAACCATAAACTCTCCATTTTCGTGTTTTATGGTTATTTTCATGAGCAATTGCCCATAGTTTTGGGGTTCCAAGGCGATTTACATGTTTAAGAGTCATGACCAAGCACTCGTCGTTTTTGCATTTAGTGGCAATTTTCATGAGTTATGGACCATATTTTTGGGGTTCCAGGGCGATTTAAAATGACCGCAAGACATGATACATGTTAGAGGGAATGTCCAAAAACTTGTCATTTTTGTGTTTTATGGCCGTTTTCATGAGTTATTGCCCATAGTTTTGAGGGTCCAGGGAGATTTAAAATGACTTTAAGACCCAATACAAGTTTGAGGCTTGATCAAAAACTCATCATTTTCGTGTCATATGGCCGTTTTTATGAGCTATTGCCCACATTTTGGGGTTCTAGGTAGATTCACATGGCCCGTAAGACCCGATACATGTTTGATAGGTATGACCAAAAACTCGTCGTTTACGCGTTTTATGGCTGTTTTCATGAGCTATTGCCCATAGTTTTAGGGTTGCAAGGCGACTTACAGGTTCCAAGGCAATTTACATGTTGGAAAGTCATGACCAAGCACTCATCGTTTTTGCATTTTATGGAATTTTTCATGAGTTATGGCCCATATTTTTGGGGTTCCAGGGCGATTTAAAATGACCGTAAGACATGATACATGTTTAGGAATGACCAAAAACTGGTCATTTTTGTGTTTTATGGCCGTTTTCATGAGTTATTGCCCATAGTTTTCGGGTTCCATGGCGATTTAAAATGACTGGAAGACCTGATACAAGTTTGAGGCTTCATAAAAAACTCGTCATTTTCGTGTTTTATGGCCATTTTTATGAGCTATTGACCACATTTTTGGGGTTCTAGGGGGATTCGCATGGCACGTAAGACCCTATTCATGTTTGCGAGTTATGACCAAAAACTCGTCGTTTTCGCGTTTTATGGCCGTTTTCATGAGCTATTGCCCATAGTTTTGGGGTTCCAAGGCGATTTACAGGTTTGAGAGTTATGACCAAAAACTCGTCGTTTTTGCGTATTATGGCCATTTTCATGAGTTATTGCCTATAATATTGGGGTTCCAGGGCGATTTAAAATGACCGGAAGACCCGATACATGTTTAAGGGCATAACCATAAACTCTCCATTTTCGTGTTTTATGGTCATTTTCATGAGCAATTGCCCATAGTTTTGGGGTTCCAAGGCGATTTACATGTTTAAGAGTCATGACCAAGCACTCGTCGTTTTTGCATTTAATGGCAATTTTCATGAGTTATGGACCATATTTTTGGGGTTCCAGGGCGATTTAAAATGACCGCAAGACATGATACATGTTTGGGGGGATGTTCAAAAACTTGTAATTTGTGTTTTATGGCCGTTTTCATGAGTTATTGCCCATAGTTTTGAGGGTCCAGGGAGATTTAAAATGACTTTAAGACCCAATACAAGTTTGAGGCTTGATCAAAAACTCATCATTTTCGTGTCATATGGCCGTTTTTATGAGCTATTGCCCACATTTTGGGGTTCTAGGTAGATTCACATGGCCCGTAAGACCCGATACATGTTTGATAGGTATGACCAAAAACTCGTCGTTTACGCGTTTTATGGCTGTTTTCATGAGCTATTGCCCATAGTTTTAGGGTTGCAAGGCGACTTACAGGTTCCAAGGCAATTTACATGTTGGAAAGTCATGACCAAGCACTCATCGTTTTTGCATTTTATGGAATTTTTCATGAGTTATGGCCCATATTTTTGGGGTTCCAGGGCGATTTAAAATGACCGCAAGACATGATACATGTTCGAGGGAATGACCAAAAACTGGTCATTTTTGTGTTTTATGGCCGTTTTCATGAGTTATTGCCCATAGTTTTCGGGTTCCATGGCGATTTAAAATGACTGGAAGACCTGATACAAGTTTGAGGCTTCATCAAAAACTCGTCATTTTCGTGTTTTATGGCCATTTTTATGAGCTATTGACCACATTTTTGGGGTTCTAGGGGGATTCGCATGGCACGTAAGACCCTATTCATGTTTGCGAGTTATGACTAAAAACTCGACGTTTTCGCGTTTTATGGCCGTTTTCATGAGCTATTGCCCATAGTTTTGGGGTTCCAAGGCGATTTACAGGTTTGAGAGTTATGACCAAAAACTCGTCGTTTTTGCGTATTATGGCCATTTTCATGAGTTATTGCCTATAATATTCGGGTTCTAGGGCGATTTAAAATGACCCTAAGACCCGATACACGTTTAAGGGCATAACCATAAACTCTCCATTTTCGTGTTTTATGGTCATTTTCATGAGCAATTGCCCATAGTTTTGGGGTTCCAAGGCGATTTACATGTTTAAGAGTCATGACCAAGCACTCGTCGTTTTTGCATTTAATGGCAATTTTCATGAGTTATGGACCATATTTTTGGGGTTCCAGGGCGATTTAAAATGACCGCAAGACATGATACA